>JAAGNO010025612.1:110973-142842 GCA_033439905.1 Ceryle rudis | reverse complement strand
AAAAGAAGCTTTGTGACTAGAGATTGAGTTGTGCAGATGTTTTTGGTTTTTTTTTTTTTTTTTTTTCAGGTTTATTCTTGATGTCTTTGCAAGTAAAGTTTGTTTGGGGTAATTTTATTTTGTGTGTGCAGTTATTATCTTAAGGTTATCTGAACACTGCCAGTTTTAAGTCTTAGTTAATAATTGATGTTTTGTCATTGACCAAGCTTTTTCCTGAGCAGGAAAGAAAGTTGTAAAGAAAACCACTTGTTCTCTTAAGTGATAGAAGCCACTTGGACTTGTCCGTTTAATTGCTTCAGTGTGGACAGGGCAGGTGTGTTGGGTGACCCTGCAGTGGGCTTCCTCCATGGATTGCTTGGCACTAGGAAACATTACGTACCACCTGAAGTCTGCTGAAGCATGTTTGTTTCCCTCTACTCTGGGCTTTTGATGGTGATGAAAACCAGCATATAACAAGTGGTTTTCTTTCTGGCTTTGTATCAAAGGATGCTGGTGTTTTTCAGAGCTGCGAATTTGCACAAAGCTGCTTTGTCTCAGCAGAACTGTTTCTGAAGCACAACATAAACCTAGAGAAAAGTGGGCATCCTGGGGTTTCCCCAGATAACTTCTGAAGAGGTGAACTCCAGAGGACTTTGCTTGTTAGTGTTATTGTCTGGCCAGGGGTGAGACCAGCCTGGCAAGCCTGGAAAAGAAACTCAGGAAAGGAACTGTCCCAGCCTGTGGTATACTAGTAGATGTTTTACAGTCAAATGGTTTCTTTTGAATATTTGTCTGGAGTAGTTTCACAGTGGCACTGAAGCTGTTCACAGACTTTTAACATCTGTGACATTAGTCCTTATCCCATTTACTGTATGGTTGCAGTGTCAAGCCTGGTAGAGCTACACTCTAAATGCCTGTATCACATAGCTGCTTCCATAGCATGAAGTTTTTCTTGTTTGCTGCATGTGTGTAGCCATTGGCTTTGCACTATTTTTTCCTGACATGTTAATACCTTATTGTGCAAACAAGCTGTAAGAGGGAAAGTTGTACTTAGGTGTCAGAAGGCTTGATGGAAGCTGTCTTAGGGAAACCACAGCAGGAATGACAGCTTGCTGGAGAAGTGTGGTAACGTAGCTCCTAATGGCTTTATCCTGGCCTTGACGCGTGCTGGATCTGGCATCCTTTAGTAAAGCAACCATTCATGAGGTACGTGGCTACGTTCATCCATATCCTAGTCAGCCAAGGATGAAGGCTGTTAACAGCTGTTTTATTAACTTCTCCACATTTAAATCCAGTTGCCTTTAACTCTCAGTGAATTGGCTAAGATCTCTTGCACAGATGTGTCTCTTCCAGGTGCCAAGACTCTTGGAAGTGTTATGTGAATTTTGGCAAGAAAAGTCATAGGCCTTTCTCTTCGCATGTATGTAATGTGGCCGGTGTGATTTCTGTATTGTCCAGATTCATAACGGGGGAATTCTTTGTTAAATAATTTTAACAAAGATTAATGTCTGCAGCTGTATTTTGAGTATTTCAGATTGAATTCTTATGTGTACATGAAAGCACTCTTTCTACACAATAGGAGAGAATCTTGTCTATAACCTGCTTGTTTGAAATTTGTCACTGAAACAATGTGATCAAATAGGAAGTAAATCACTGTTAGAAGAATGCTAAACAGTATCTAAATGAGATCTGGATCAAGAACTTTCTGAGCTAAAATATTGGGTGTTAACTTTGTCTTGAGGAAAAGGTTCTTTTAAAGACCTCAGGAAAAACCTGGTTTTTTAATAAGAAATTTAAATGGTAAATGCTTGTGGGAAGCCACAGTGTGACACCCCAAATACATTGCAAAGTGCTCTAGTAAAAGGTGAAGAGCTTTTAAGTGCTGTCTCTGTTTTCGCAATGCTAAGTTTATAGGTGTATGGTGAAAAGCCATCAGAAGATAAAATGAATAATATCTGCCATGAGTAATTTTTCATTTTGCTTCATCAAACAGGGCACTAATTAAATACATTCTAAAAAAAAAGTCATGATTCTTTGATTCTCATGGTGGCTTTTTGTTTCTTATAACACCAGTGATGTACTTGAGTTGATTACAGCAGAGCAAGAATAACTACAATAATGCTAATCACATCTTATTGCTTTTAAACCCACTTGTACTCATGTGGCAGAAATCCTGCATTTACTCTCTCTGCTTCCCGAAGATTTAATTCACATAACAACTTGTAATATGTTTACCCAGTGAAGTATGACAAGTTGAAATATACAATTCCAAAATAAAATCCCCCCGATCTCTCTCTAGTTATTCTGTGCCTGTTTACTGATTCACTATTAGAGAATTCAGTAGGAAAGAAATTGTTTCAAACAGGTATCTTGCAAAATGTCAGTGAATTGAGGAGAGAAGTGGGTTCACTATAGGTTGTGTAAAAAATAATCACATCTGTGGATTTAGAAAGTTGTAGGTCCAAGACTTTCTGGTATTGTGAGATGAAAAAAATAATGTATGAAAGTGAAAAAAACCAATTTTTTTGTATTAAAAAACATAACTAGGGAATACTCTTAACTTTATGCCTACTTTTTACTGCAGGAAAACTTGGCTTTAAACAGTTAAAACAGTTTTAAAATACAGTAAAAAATGGAAATTTTGAAAAGGGGACAAGGGTGGATTGACAGTTTTGAACTTTATTGAATCCTTTGATTGGAGGTTACTTTGATATTTGAAGTTAGCAGTAGTGTGTCCAAGATGAGCAGGCTGGTTTTAAAGGGATTAACTTAGGTGTCAAGTGCTAATACTGAAGATTGATTCTGTGCTGCATTTATGCATTTGTTGACGTATTCATTCTGACAACTCTTAAACTAAACCACTAACCAACTAAAAGGCTTTTCATCCATATTTAAACTCTCAAAGCCTTTGTAAAGTGGCTTTCTCATTGAGTGGCTACAGAACATAGAAAGGGAAAAACAGTGTGCTAAGGCAGAGTCAAATTAAAAAACAAATCCAAACTAAGGCATCATTATTAAGTTGTCCAAACATAGGCCTGACTGCACACAGCCAAGTTTTAAATTCCTCAAGTTAAAAAATGTTTACGGTGAGAGTGCTACTGTACAATAAACTCAACACCTCTTCTCTTGTGAGTGATAAGATAGTAAAGCGAATGCTATAGAGCTTTCTTTGAAATACAGCTGAGTTGGCCAAAAATTTCCCCGCCTCTTCTGCAGGATAGGACTGCACAGATCCTGCCCTCTTACATTTTTTCAAACCGTGCTATTTTAATTTCAGCATGCATGCTGATATTCAGCTGGTTACAAGTGTCTAATTATTGTGATTATATGCATGCAGACTTCATCACTTTTTCAGATGGAGCTGGCAGTGCAAGAGAAGCTTGGCATTTTATCTGCTGTATAATTTGCTTGTTTTTATGCTTAGTGTAACAGCTTGCTGAATGAGTGCCGGAGTGAGACGTAGATAAACAACAAGGGGAGGTTGGGCACCCAGGAACGCAGGTCCCAAGTGGTCATTGCACGTATTCAAAAAGATTTACCAAACAGGTGTTGGGAAGGCCGGAAAAGTGAGAGCAGATTCAGAAGTAACGTCTGCTGCTTGCTCACGGACACCTGCTGGCACCTGTGTCTTCAGTATTTCCCCTTGAGAGGTAATTTCTCTGCCCATGAATGACATCTGTCACTTGAGGAAGGTTCTGCAGTGGCTGGGTGTGCACTCAGCTGCCAGTGCTTCCTTGAGTGGACAGCAGTTACTGGCAGCAGCTCCTCAGGATGCATGGGGAGGACATTCAGAACTGCAGCTCACATGCCCCCTTGTTTGTGGGGTGGAGGCCACCAGGGACCGTGATGTTACTCTGTGAGGACCTGGGCACTAGCCGGCTGCCAGAGCTCCTGCAAGCTGGTTTGTGAGAGCTGGTTATCACCAGCTCTCTGAAAATCTAAGATGGCTTCAGTCAAAACGAAATGCATGAATAAAGTCTGTCCCACCCCACTGGGGCAGAGTAGGAGGCAGAAGCACCCCAAGAGTAACCTGGTGTCAGGACACAATGGTGACTCCTCGCTTGCCCTGTCATTGCATTGGAGGAGGAGGCTGCCCAGGTGTCTGTCCAGGCCCAGCTGAGCAAAGGGCAGGAGCCTCAGCAGCCCTTGCTGTCTTGCTTCTTCCGTGGCTGGCAGTTAGCTAGGCAGCGGCCTTTGTGCCTCTGCAGCCTCACCGCCTGTCGCAGCATCTCTGCTTGGCCAAAGTTTTGCATTTACTTCCTTCACGTGGTTTACGGTTTACATGGAGTAATTTACTGGAGGCCACCGCCCTGTTAACAGCTTCATTCTCCCAAAGACATCAGATGGCAGGTGAGCACCAGATGCCAAATGTGCTGGTTTTGATTCTTAGCCCCCTGGATAGCTTGTAACCTGTCAGCATTGATAGAGAGGGCTGTGCTAAAAGCAACTCAGACCATGTGTTAATCCCATCCAGTGCCTCAAATAGGTGTGAAGGCTTTCCATGGCCGTGCTTGCTGCTACCACCCTTGCTTTTGCTTCAGGGAGCCTCACTGCTGCTTCTCCACCGATTGGACTCCTCATCCACCTTCCCCCTGCTTTGTATACACTGAGGCTGCAGGGTGATGCAGTCAGATCTGGGTTATCTCAAGATCTGCCCAAGTTGTTTGCAGCCTGAATCATGACAGGGAAGAATTTGATTTGGATCAACTTATTCCTTGAGAGGCTGGCTTACTCACCTGGCATGTGGTCTATGACAGGACAGGAGACAACTTCCATGGTCTGTGCTAAATGCTTTTATACACCGCTGGGGTGTTTCTGTACAGGACCACACTCTAAAACAGCCTGCTTGGGGCTGTTACAATTAAGTGATGGGAGAAGACATTACGAAAATGGCACATTTTGGCAGCTCTTTTGGGCATGTCCCATGGCAAAGAAGATGGAGCTGTGCTAGGAGCATTCTTTCTCTCACCAAAGAATAGTAAAGAATAGTAAAGTCCTGTGCAGCAGGACCTCCTGAATTCTGTTCGCTTGATCTTTTTCTGGGGTTTGAGTTGAAAAGTTTGAGATGTTTCTGGCTGTTCTTAAAGCACTGACTTAGTTTTATTTGTGTTCTGATTTTTTTATAGCTTTAAGCCTGAACTTCCGTAGCGTATCCTTGTTTTTTCCTACAAGCCTGAGGTCCATGCTTAGGTTGTTTTAGAGAATAAAACGGGGCTCTGATATTCACATTAGGATGTGGGATTTACAAAAAACACTAGATATTAGGAGACTTGGCAGTAAATTGGTAAAAGGTGGGTTAACTTCACGATTTTGCCTGAAGTGAGCTCATGGAAATTCTCCTTTAGCTCTGAAAGGTCACTAGGTTGCAGTAGGAACTATTGGCTTGCGATAATATTGCGGTTCAGTCATACTTTGTGCTTTTGGAAATTCTAGCATTGCAACAGGAAATTAATGTTTTCTTATCTGAAATTGAAAAACAACACCTGATATTTTCAGAAATATTCTTAAAATGAAATTCTGTTTTGGGGGAGGGAGCATTGAAATGTTGACTTTCAATAATGCTATGAAACATACATATTTTTTTGTTTTTTAACAAATAGTTGAAGATACTAAATAGAACTAAGGTATTTGTCTACTCTTGTGACTGAAGAGGCAGAGGGCAAAACAGCTGAGATAGAAATGTGTCCATGTCATTTTAGTTTAAAATGGCTATATGTTTCTACATGTTTGCATGAAATGCTGAGCTCATGACAGTGTTTGTGGGGTGTGTGGGGTTTGGTTGTGTTGTTTTGTTTTTCATTTTTTGATAAAGTATTCATTTGAACTATTTTTAACAGCCGGTCTCTTTCGCTCTCCTGCCCCCTCCTCCTTTTTGTTTTTTCCTCTGCCATATGCTGCATGTCTTTTTGCAAGTTTGCTGGGGACAGATGATACCTAAATATACTTTTTCTCAAATTTAGCTCAGTGTGGCTCTGATCCTGATTGGGACTTGAATGTTCTTCAGGATAAAAATGTTAAAGAATGTGAATGAAATTCATGAAATGGACCCTTTATGAGTATGGCAGATGCTTTGAGCCTTCAGTAGAATCACATTTCTCCAAAATGTCCTGATACTTCAGGCGAATAAGGTATTGGACAAAACCATTAGATGTTAAGTAATATGACTATAAGACAAGCACTTTTGCTTTTTAATCAGGTTTCACATATATGATATATTTTCATGTTCTGCTTAGGAGTACATCCTCCAAATAAGAATTTCAAGACAGACACATCCGTGTTGGGACTGCATTTAGAAATCTGAAATTGAAATAACGAAAACTTAAAGAAATTCAATAAACACATCCCAATTGCCATTTAAACTTCCTTCCGTACTATAATAAAAGCATTTCCTCCCTCTATGTATGGTCTCTAAGTATCTCTGCCATGTTTTAACACTGGCACATTGAAGGATCTGCGTCTGCAGGAGGTGTTTGGTTTAATGGAGACTCTCCATGTGTTTCCTCTGTACTGTTCTGATCTTGAGCAGGACCTGTGGCTGCTGTGGGTCCCTGAAAGCAGGTGAGCAGGAGTTAAAAACTGAGGCAGCAGTTGGAACTTCTGTGTGGAATCAAAAAACTACACTGCCTGGGTATTTCCTGGGTCTTTAAGAGTAAACAAGATGTTTGACTGCACTCTGTTCTGTCCTGGTCTGAAAAAACCCAAGATTTTTCAGTATAATCTGTTCTGTTAATTTGCATTACAGTGGGGTTTAGAAATCCAAAAGCAATTTTCCACAGTATTCAGTGTAATGGACAGGGACTCTTGGGCAAGCCTAGACCACACTAGCTTGGATACTAGAAGCTGTGTGGTACAGAAGGGAATAGTCCATAGCAGCAAATAGTGGCTTCGTAGTCCTGTAGCTGGGCTGCTTCCTGAGCTAGTTCAGGTTTTTCTCTATGCTCTGGTTCATGCCATCTAGACATAACTGCATACTGCCCAAGGCACTGTCCCTTTCAAAAGCTTTAAAATAGGCAAAGGAAGGAAAGATTATGAGAAGATGATATTCTGAAGTAAGGGGACTTGCTTACTGCAAGGTCCTGGACAAACTGAGGTCTCGTACATTTCCATCAGGCTCTGATCTGTTAGACAGTACAGCCCTTTTGTAGTGTGTTCCTGAATCCTTCAGTAGATGAAGGACAAATGAAGATTAAGAACAAATAAAGTAATGCAGAAAACTCTAAGCCTTTTGACAGAGTGGTGTGGACAGTAGCTCGGGGAATGGCAAGCTTTGTCCTCTTGGTTTTTGGGGTGTGCTGCAAATCATAGACTATGGAAAGGAGAGTTTTCTCTGAGATCCAAATGAAGACAAAAATGTTTTAAATTCTAGACTATTAGTTTATATATTTTCTAACTGTTGCAGCAGGATGGAGGAAAGTGCAATGTATATCTTATGGCTAAGCTTGTATTTCTGTGTATGCAGAAAGACATCTGGCAATTGCGTGCTGTTTGAGAATGCACAGTAACCTTTCTTCAGCAGGACTAATAAGAAATAGAAATCTACTCGCGCTAGAGAGAAACACGATTTTCCTTTTCTTTACCATCCTGTCTTTTTAGCTTCCTCTGTTACTGAATGGGAACGTGAACTATTTTGGATTTTTAGGTATTAATTTCATTATGTTACAGTTTCATGGTAGCAGTTCTTTTTTGCAGCAGACATCTAGAAGCGTAGTGGGTTTTTATTTTAAGTATTAGTACTGAACAAATAAATAAAAATGATTCATTTATTTTTGAAGTACTGATTATTTCAATGTAGAGTTCTTGGCTTAGTATTTATATAAAGTAAACAATAACTTCCAGTTTAAGGGTGTTATTGTTCATGTTACTGCAACTTAGTGAAAGAAATAAGATCAGATTTACTGACTCATTTTAAGGATATTTTGATTATTTTTCTTTCTTTGTTTTTTTTTTCCCCTAAGTTGAGCAACTGTTGCTGGGTTTTGTTGTTGTTGATTATCTTCTATTACTTCTCACATCACACTTGGCAGCTGATTCTGTGTCCCTTACATAACATGCTGTTCTGGATCCGTTGCTTGTGGGTGGGTGTTTTTAGCTAGCCATTTTTTTCATGGCTCGTATTAAATGTTTTTCCCATCATTAATGTCCCTTTCTTTATTTTCCCAATGAGGTGTTAGTGGGAACACTGTTGTATAACTCCATTGGGATACAGAAGTTTGCTTTTTATATGTGTCTGGTAAGAGCTCTGTAAATTCAGGAGGCAGTCTGTAAGAACTGAGTGCACTGCTGGACCTACCTGCATCGAGCTGTTTATTAGCTACACCTACAGACACCTAGAGTCCCAGGAGTCTAGTAGGATTGCACAAGAATTTAACAACCTAAATTCCACTGGACTTCCTCTGGCTAGTCATGAGAAACACAGCCAGATGGCAACAGGAAAAGGTTTAAAGATTTCAAAATTTAAAGATTTACTGAATCAATAAGAGGGACACTTGCAGTCCTCTCAGAAGGCCAGTACACCGAGCTCTTTCTGGTGTTCTGCCACATGAGTAGTTTGCTTCTGCCCTCGACCATTTACTGGTAAGGGCTTTAGACTTAATGCTGATGATTTTTGTCTCTGTGTCCTAGGTGAAATGTTGACTTGCACAGTAGTCTGGTTGTTGTATAACCCTATTTTTGTCCCTTGTAGCAAGTTTCCTACCCACTTTAAAGTTCTTCATTTCCCCCTCCAGTCCTAAGAAACACTGGTGTATGCAGTAGGGTACTCAGCTGTGTTAGAGCTAATGTATTTCCTTCATCTAGAAAATGAGCTACTACGTTGAGGAAGAATGTCACGTTGGTCTGATGTGATTTTTTTTCTTTTTGGTGCTGGCAAACTTATGTTGTGTTTTATTCTGTTTGCCTTTAGATTCTTTCTTTAATTATGCCTCCCTTTACAACATATTCCAAGGCCATATGTTTTCTGCTGAGGTGATTTTTATGAGCAGTAGTTTGTTTGCCACTTGTTTTTGTTCTGCCCTTTTTTTTTTTTAATCTAGTTACTGCATTTGTTGAATGTTGACAGATCATGTACCACTCTATACTTCATAGTTTATTAAAGTCCTTGCATTTACCCCTGCAATTTCATTTGCTAGTTCTTTAAGAATCCACAGATGGCAATTTTTGAGGTCTTTCTAGCTTTGAGTGGATTAAGTTCTTTGAGTTTTGCTGCTGTTTTCGTGTCTGCTGCCTCATAGGCATCTTGAATTTCCCAGGCTGTAAACTAAGAAAGTTTATTTCCATTAACTCTGTTTTGAGACTGTTGGAAGTCACCTGTACACCATGTTGATGTCGGATGCTCTGCACAAGTGTGGAACAGTTAAGTGAAATTTTCATTTCCTTGTTTGAATGTATGGATAGCAATACCACTGAAAAGTCCACAACTGTGTCCTGATTTCCTTTTTTTTTACTGCGGTGGAGTATTTCTTCTGCTCCTTGTTTACATCACTCTATGTGCTTGCTCACACTGAGTGGGAGTGGAAGTAATTTCTCTTCCCAGTGCTTGCCCCATCATTCAGTGGTATACCATCCTAGAAGCTACCCTTTCAGGCACCTCATCCTTTTGCCCAGGAGGAGGGCTGTGCTCATGCTGCTTTTGTGCTGAACTCTGTCAATTAAAAAAGAAGAAATTTCTCAAGGATTTTGCAAGGACAAAACAAGCAGAAACACACGTCTGGGTAACGAAATGTGGGATTTCCAAACAGTTAATAGAACCCAAAAGATGCTCTCTGAATGTGTGTGGTAAAGCTGGGAGTGGTTTAGATGTGAATGGTGGAAAGAGACAGACTCAGTCACTTTGGTAAGTTTAAATGGTTTATGCAGTTTCCAGTCCATGCCATGTTAAAGTCCATTCAGATTCATAAAGACAACATTTCCCCAGCTAGTGAGGCAAGTGAAACCAGCTCATCTCTGGGTTCGCTGTAGAACTACAGAGCAGGCAAGAACAGATAAGAAAATAAAGCCATCACAAAATAAACTGTATTTGAGGAAGGGTTGTGACTTTGCGTGGTGGTGGATCTTCTACTGACGATTTGTCTTAAAATAAAAACATTTTAAAAAACTGAAGCTCAGCAGATGGCCACGTAATCTGTTGTTGAGACTGTAAAGATGAAGGCTGAGGGGACTCGTGGAAAAACTTGACACACCCTGACAGAGCAGCAGTACAGTGCATTTCTTCTTTCCTTCAGTCCATCCTTACCTTCCCTGTGCCCTCCCCAAACCCTAAAGCAGATAAAAAAACCCTGTTAAATTCAGGCTGGTGTTTGCAGAGGGAGGCTGGAGAGCTTCAAGCAAGTATGATTTTGAAGCTGATGAACTCTCTAGCAGTGGTGTTTTCCTCTTCCTTTTGCACCCTGAATTCCTCTAGGAGCTGGGACTGAATCTTAAAAACTTCACAATTTTAGAATTTAAGATTAAAAAATGTTGAGTTTTAGAATCATCAGAAGTGAGGAAGCAAAGGGCCGTCCTTCTGAACGGAAGGAGAATTTATGTAGTGGGGATGATGCTAACTGCTTAAACAACTGCCTGCCCCATGACCCTTCTATTCGGATTGCTGCTTAAGAGGCTTATTTGACTCTAATGTGTTTTGTCATTGCCAAGCCAACTTCTTTTAGCCTTTCAGGGAGAAGAAAAGGAAAGTCTTGCTCACATTTTGAGGAGTATTTGAAACCTACCGTTGCCTCAAGCTTTAGCTTCCTGTGCTGTGTGGTAGAGTGTCTGATGATGAAAGCTTTCTATTTTTGTCTTGTGAATGTAGCTCATGTTTCATGGGCCAGATTGTTGATTTTTGTGTGTTCCTTTTCAGTGCTGCCTTTATCTTGGGGAAGGGGGAAGGAGGGAATAGCAACTTCACCGAGATGCTAAATTTAGAGTGGTTAGAAAAAGTGAGGATGTGTATCCAGGGTCTTTCCCAGTTTTTAGACTCATGGCACCTGAACAGGCTGCTACGTGACTGAGCATGTCAAGTGGAAAAGATGGTGGCTGGGTTCCAGAAATACCGTTGCCCTTCACCCCTGTGAATATCACAAGTGGCAAATCTGTGCACCCTGTGACACGTAAAGACAAGCCTTCTCTGTCATTTGAAATATACCCTGCAGAGATAGCTGTGTTGGTGTGTTCCTCTCTAGACAAGCATAGAGTGCACATTTTCAAAAGTTATGAGTGATTCTAAACGTGTTTTAATTCTGTGTGCCTAGTATGCTAAAGAGCATGATAGAATTAAAAGTATTCTCAGAGATGAGGGACAGCAGACTTGTGGGTTTTTTCTAGCTATGCAAAGTACAAAGATGATGTTAAATGGGAAGGGGAGAGTGTCTCTAAGACCTACAGCCTAGTAGAATTAATACTTTTTTGTCATTCTAGTTGTGCATATTGGGTCATTCTCCCATCTCACTTTGCTCTCAGATGCTGCTATTTCCACATTCATTTTTAGGATGATGGATACCTTAGTTAAAAACATGTCTGGACACATACTACAGAATAAAATACCATGTCTGTTCACGGTATGTTCCTGCTGTAGGAATTCTTCTGTGAAGACAGAAGCCTGCATACCGTGTGTCCGGTCTGAAGTGCTCCAGAGCAGATGCCACCCTTATTCCACACGAGGCTGTAGTCCAGGATGCAGTTCTGTCTTCAAACCCCAGCCAAGAAGTTCTATGGCTCAGCGTTCCCTCTCTCTCTTCCTCATCTGTTCACTGCTATCCCTTTCCAACCCTCCAGTGTAACTCCTCAGCAAGCGTAATCTGCGGGAGAAAATAACTGCCTAGGCTGTTCTGGCAGAACTCGCGTTAGGTGTATGCTACTGGATATCACCTCCTTCTGAACACTGGCAGGCCCAGACAGCATTCCACACTGCGGATGGCTAAGATCCCCTGCAAAATCATGCTGTTTCATTGCAAAATAACTAGTATTGTTGACATTTATAGTAGGTGATGCTTATTGTGATGGTGCACCCAAACTACAGCTCCAGAGCCAGAGTGACTAAGATGTTCTGTACTGCGCTGCCCTATTCGTTATGAATTGGCTAGCACCGATAGCATATTTACAGTAGGTCCTAGTTTTTGTGATGACATTATCCAAACTGCTGTCTTGTGGAGCCAGGTGTCAAGCTCTTTTTTAAAAAAATCACCTTGGCACTGCTGACAGAAGACAGCAGCTTCCAGGTAAATCTGCTGGCATGTGTAAGAAGAGTTCAGCTTGCGTGTACTTTCAGCAGCAGCAGCTCCTTGTCAGGCCATGCGTGTGTGGTACAGAAAGAAGAGCTCAGCTGCTCGGGCAGTCTTTCCTGCTGGGAGAGCTGGTGTCCTGTAGAAGAAGCTGTGTCTCATGTGAAAGCATCTGGGAAGCCTTTATTCAGCTTCTGAAATGAACCTTATTTTCTAGAAAGCAAGAGCTGCAGTAAAGCACATGCATTCATCAGAGGTTTCCTTGCTTTAAGTGAGAAGATCTGCCGTGATTTTTTTTTTGTACATTTTCTATGACAAACTCCAAAACTCAGAAGGTGAGAATAGAGTACAGAGGATGAACAGTGAAACTTTGTCCGAGAGCTAACTTGATGTTTGTTTTGTGATATTGTTACCCCAAAAGTGGGGCCATTTACCTGGTGTGCAGTAGGCCAGTATACACCCAGAGCAGGGGTATTGTATTTAATCCCTCTGTGCGCAAAGATGGGTGCTAGGTGGTAATTCCACAACGCCAGCACACCACACTAAGGAGCCACAAAGTATTTGTCATGCCCCATGATTAGTAAAAACACACTTAAATTTACGCTCACTGGCCAGTAATTACCGTCCCATCCGCTACTGGTTAGTTAGATTTAAATTAGCCTCACTTCCTATGCAAATTATCACATTTGCTTCTTACTGGTGTGTTTGTGGGGCAAGTCATTGGTCTTGGATTAGGTTGGTGGTTGCATTCTTCCCCTGCCACCTTTACCTTTCTCACAGTTTCTGCAAACTGTTGCTTTGTGCTTCTTCTGGCAACTACCCAGCTCCCAGTGCCCTTGGGGCAGGATGTGTCTTTTTATCAGTTTTTTTTGCACTCCTCTAAGGCCTGGTCTCCAGGTTTTCACTGATGAAGCAAGTACTTCCTTATCTCTTGGCTCTTCCTCTGACCACCAGATCATGTTTCTCACGGCTGTGGTAACTCTCTTACTTCATTGTTTTGCTAATTGGAAAACTTCATTGCCTGCTGTGTAACAAGAAGTTTCCTTGCTTTGAGTGAGAAGATCCACAATGATTTTTCTCTTTGGAATTTTTCTGTGACAACCTCTGAAACTAGGAAGATGAAAATAGAGTACAGAGGATGAACAGTGAAGCTTTGTACAAGAGCTAACTTCATGTTTGTTGTGCAGTGTGAGCTCAGTGCTTGTTTTTACCTGGTTACAAAAATGGGAAGATTCTTAAGTTTTGCTGTTTCATACTTGGAGAATAAAGGACATCTTACACGGTATCCTTTTGATCCTGCTTGCTATAATTCAAAGTACTGTTATCCAGAAGACATATAAAAGTATGTTTTAATCCAAATGACAGTGACAAAAAGGAGTATACTCCAACATATACTTGAAGTGAGTTGCTGCTTTGTTCTCCAAGTGCTTTGAGACAGAACAGGCTGGTGCTGTTACAGGAGACCTTTGTACACTGATTCCCCGCCTCCCTCTCCCCAGCATCTTAGGAAGCTCACGTAGCCTGGTATGATACACACTTGAACTGGTGTCTTGCTAAGCAAAGCAGGTTATGTTGAAGTCATTGATGGAAGCCAGAGAGGGAGCATCAAGGGTGCGCTGCAGCCTGTCGGGAGGATACGTATCAGGAGATCCCTGTGCCTTGCTGTGGAGGGACTATGCTTGTGTGGAAGTGACTGGCTGTGGGCACAGGCATTTTGTGAGCAATTGTCTCTGTGAAAGGAATTGCAGAAAGCTGATGAGATGTCTGGCTAAACAGTTACTGAATCTGGTTAAGCTATTGCAGGTGGATCATTCACAAAACTAATCAGGTTTTTACAGAGTGGGTTATGTCTGCCCTGCTTCTTTAGTGTCAGATGGAGTGGTTTTGCAGTGCATTGCATGCTGGTTTTGTTCAGTTTTGTATCTGCAGCTGTGCTATTTCTGATACAGGCCAGGATGCCACTGGCCTTCTTGGCCACCTGGGCACACTGGGCTCATATTCAGCTGGCTGTCAACCAACACCCCTGTGTCCTTTTCCACTGGGCATCTTTCCAGCCTCTCCTCCCTAAGCAAAAAGAAGTAAACAGGTCTGTGTAAAATCACAGAGAGTTTTTAGCAGTCAATACCTTTTATTTAATGGGTCCACCTTTATGACAAGTTAGAATTCTGGACAGAGAAATGACTATAGGAATCAACTAAGAATTACTTCAAGTGGAAACGCGCACAATCGTTGATGAATTTTCAGTGTAACTTCTTCATCAAAGAAAGCATCCTTTTTTTTTTTTCCATAAGAGGCAATAATAATGAGCAGCAGCACTAATATTACTGGACAAAGAGTCTAAATAAAGGCAAAACCATGTCTAGCAGTAAATGGTTGTTTTAGTTTCTAGTTTAGGGTTTGTTTGTTTTTTTGTTTATTTGTTTTTGTAGTTTTTTGGTTGGTTGGGTTTTTTTAGTAACATGCCTGAGCCTGTTTTGTATTGCAAATCTCCATTGCTGTTTAAAAGTTTTCCCCTATAACTGAGAGAGAAATCACAGCAGTTCAGCAAAAATAAATGCATGAGAAAATGGTATTAGAAGCACATCCAGATGGAGAGGTGGTGCAGCCTGGAATACTGGTGGTCTCTTTGCAGAAAGGTTTTATTGCTCCTGTGTTGAGGACTGAGTTTGTCTTAAAGTTGTCGAGTTTTTGAGATAAGTTTTGCATTCCACAATGCACAGTGGCAAAAAAACCAGAGCCAAAACAGTCTGATGATAACATTTTATAGATTGTTAGAGGCACTTCAATACCCTTGCTTAACAAATGTAATTGTTGCTGATGAAAACTGGTAAGTTAATACTTATGTGACCCAAGGCGAACAACTTTGAAACAAGCCCATTCCTGATGTTTTCAGTTTTAGCAGATGCCTTGTTTCAGACAAAACTTCAAATACCCATGACTCATGGCCACCAGCTAGAAGTGTTTTGTTGTTCCTAAGGGTACAAAGCAATTTCTTTTATGTTTCAGGCAGTGAGTCACGGCTGAAAAGCATGTCTGCAGAGCTTCTAAAGGTAAATTGGATACAGTGTTTGTGTGGACAACATCTGGAGTTCCTGCACCATTAGTTACTTCTGGGGATGGACTCTGTTTTGCTATGGTGGATTTGCTCAAAAGGTGACCAAGTGGTTCATAGGATTTATTCTGATGGTGTGTTTGACCTCCTCTGAAGTGACTGGTGACAAAGAACTGTGAGCTTCCACAGTTTGATACTGGTTATGGACAGATCATACTGTTGATGGCTATGATTTTATTAGAGATGAGGCACGGGATTGTGCAATGAGCTGATAAGGCCTGGCCTAATTCCACGTGCTCTCCTGTTGTGCACATACCAGCATTTGCAAAGAGTGCAGACCACTTGACTCCTCAACTGGGTCGACTGTGCTCTGTCCTACAGTCTTGTGGGATATCCAGCCTGTCCATCAGACTAGCTCAGCATCTATGCTGTCAGTTAGTGTCTGTGTGGTTTCTGACTTCTTGCATGTAAGGTAAAATGTAAGTGCCTTGCCTTCCCTGTGAGCTAACCTGAGAACACCTCAGCCTTATGACATTACAGATACTTCAAAAATAAAATGACCTATTTCCCTGGCAGTGAGGGTGTCAGCACTTACTCTAGTTCAGTAGCTATGGATGTGGGAGGGAAGCATTGTTCTTGTCTGCTCTTCCAGGTGAAACACTTCTACCTGCACATAGTTGGCAGTGGCAATTGTTGCTTTGCCTGCCTGCATGTCTGAAGTTGTTTCTTCCTGTGTTGGAGGGAATTTTATGCTCTGGGATAGGTATTCTGGCTGAACATATGACTGCCTCTCCATCCTACCCTCAAGACCAGAGGTGAGGAGGGCATTTCAGCTTCCCAAGCTGCCTTGCATGCGGTTTCTCTGGTTTTGGTAACATCTGGATGGCAAAGGTGTGGGGATTCTCACAGGTGATTCCAAGTCAGGGGTGGAAGAGTGTAGCTGATAGCTGGCATGTCTTTGCAACTTCTCCCTTGAGGGGCAGCTCTTTGCTCAGGGCAGCAGGCGTCAAATGAGCAAAAGGATGGAAGTTCCCTGGCCTCTGGAGTGTGAGTATTTCACGGTTGTGGGGAAACTGGGCAAGTGACAAGGTTCTCTGGTGTCTTCTTTCTCAGAGGCATGGATTTGATGATGGGAAGGGTGTGGACTGCAGCTGACTTCCCCAGTGACTCTGCTTGTCTGCTGACAGTGTTGTAGATGGAAGATAAATTGCTCATCATTGCAGTCTGACAGCTGCCTAGAGAGCAGAATAGGATTAATTCCTGAAGTTCTTTCTTAACTGTTTCATTTACTTGGGTGGATGTTCACCACTGAATTTGTACCTCCTTTACAGAATGAATAGTAATATAATTACCTGTCTTGGTTCATTTCATGTATGCGTAGCGTCCTGAATAACACAGCCAGTGTATTGTTCTTTATCTCTTAGGAAAAAAAAAAAATCTAGATTGTTAACATAAGCTGGTAATGCAGATTTACTCTGTTTGGTAGAGGCTCTTGCCTTGGGCTATGGCTTATCTCATTAACCTGCCATGAAAACAGTGCAGTTTTCCATCTTTGCTCTTCATCGGGTATATTACCATTTATAGTAGGGATCTACAGTTTGTTCGGGGCAACAGTGGGTAGGGTGTTGGTGTATTTCTGGTGCCTTTACTCAAGGCTGCTTGCTCTCTCCGGAGTTGGGTCTTCTAATGCTTGTGGTGATGGGCAGCTGTGCTGTAATTAAGAAAATGCCCTATTCATTGGGCAGGGAGGTTTGCTTACCTTCTATTGTGTCATTCAGATACCTATTGAGGTGTTACCTTCTGAATGTGCTGTAATAACAACAGGCAGGTAGCAAAACAATAGCCTGAAATAAAATACTTTCTAGAGGCGTCTGGGGGGGTGGTTAATAGACAATTCCTGAGTTAAAAATCTGCTCTGAGCTTCAGCCCGATTACAAAACATGTCTTGGCTGGCAGTAGTATGGATCCATAAGTCAAAGGGTTATGAACAGTTAAAAAAATCCTTTCTGACAGAGTTCAGGCCCTTGTTTTGAAAGAGCTGTTGAGAGAGTATGAGGGAGGTAAGAGTTTCTCCTGGGCCTCCAGCACAGTAGTTTGATAATCGCTTAGGTAAGTGGGGTTTGTGGTAAATATTTGTTGATTTAGATTTTGGGTATGGGGTCCCAGGAGAGGGGCCAGGGAGCTGTGGGCACCACGGACTGGGACTGAGTCTGAGCAGGAGCAGGTGAGGACCCAACAGTAAGTTTGGGAGCTCAGAGGGGTGTGCTGGCAAGGGCTGGAGTGCAACCCAAATGTGCAGGCTCCAAACAGTAACACCGTGGCCACCTGTGCTATTTTTATTAAGATTGTAAGCAGTGCTTTGTCAATGTATGAAAAATAGACCGTGCGGAATGTTGTGTATTAAAATACCTAGGTACAATCTAATAATTTATTATTTATTACAATCTAATAATTTATTAGAGTATTTTGCTGAGGGCGAGAGTCAGTTGAATTTTTTGTGTGTCTTCGGTTTATTTGGGACCTTGGAAGGGAAAATTCTTTTATAAATGAAACTTTATTACTGCTTACAGTTCTGGGACAGATGCTGTGTGTTGTCATGTTGCTCTCATCGGAAAGCAAACATAAATATAGCTACAGCAGTGTTAAATGCTGTGACTAACCTAAGATACTGTTTTACATACTGTTTAAGATTTTATGCAGCCAAGCATGTTATCTTTCACTGAAAGAACATTTGCTACAATTTTATTTTAGTAATCTTCAAGGGGTGGCTAAGTCTACATGAGAAATGGATTGCTACTTACAGTATTGTGAAGAATATTGTAAGAAAATCTTGATAATGTTTTCTCCTCCTTCAGTATCAAAGAAGGCTTGTGGCAAAATGTCTGTGTACTCTTTTTGTGCATTTTCTCCCTTCACCTGTATTCATGGAACTCTACGAGGAAATAAATACAAACCTGAAAAATACCTGTAGTTTGTTTTCCTCTATTTAATTGCTGATTACTTCAGAAATAAGATGGCTATCAGGTCTCATGTTTTCATGTTTCTCCCTTTCTATTTCACCAGGTGAATAGCCAGTCTTATCCTTCTCTTTGTATTTTATTCTAAGTAGACACGATGTCTTCTTTCTTGGTGCCGTGGAGGTTACTGAGTTGGGATCTCTGACTTTTAACTTGCAAGCAAAACAAACTTTGTGTGAGCATAGTCAAGTGTAAGATTAATTTTTTTTTCCCCGATTACAGGTAATTTTTTTTTTTAAAAACAGCATGAACCTTATAGAAAACTGCCTTAAGTATGAAAGTACTTATCTTGGCTGATGTGATAGCTAAGTGGAAGCTGAAAAGGCTCTTTGGAAACCACTTGTGTATCTGTGGGTAGGAGGAGTGCCAGAATTACAGCCAACTTGACCAAAATGACATGCTTTATGTATGTTGGGGCATATGAACAAAGCATGCTACCGGTTTAATTTTCCCAGACTGGGAGCTGGTTTTACAGTTAATTCATTCCCTTGCTTCAGTCTTCTTGAGTTTGCTTTTTCATTCTGTGAATTAGCATCAATACATGTGGGAGGACATTTTCTTTGGATCCTGCACTAAATTATTCCAAACTGCGTAGAAGCCCTGACAGTGAGAGGAATTCAGTGTCTGTCGCCTCATCTACCCTGTTAATGGGCTTTTCACTGTGTATTTTTGCACCTATTTGAAGTAGTGATATTAGTCTTCCAATTACTGTTCAAGCTCTGTCTGTGCAGTGAGTGGTTATGCAACGTGTCTGAGTTGCTTCCTTTTTCCCAAGAGCAGGAAAGGACTGACAGGACAAGTATTTGCTTCTACACGCAAGTTAACTCTTGAACTGAAATTCAGAGCTCAGGATGCTCCGAACAGGTCCCTGATAAATGAGGACAAGAGGCTGCTAGCTATTAAAAAAATAATGGATGCTGTGTGCTAGCACAGTGTCAGGAGAGTTGGACTTTGGACTGGTGCTTTTGAAATGTTCAGTGCAAATTCATGGAGCATTCTCATCTCTCATCCACTGTAGGAAGCAGTGACTTTTTAATATATTTTATTTTATTTTTAAGGTTAATCAGTCCAAAGGGCACTGATTGTTCTAGTGTAGTGGCTGAACAAATATATGAACCTTTGTGTGAGGGCTTTTTACTGTGCTACTTGTTGCCCCAGCCATCTGCCCTATGAGCTTCCAGCCTCTGTTTCTCCTTCAGGGGCCCCCCCTGTGCCTGTGCTGCTGCCCTTTGAACATGAGCAGCTTTGCCAGGTTTATCAGCAGAGGCATCTCCAAATGAGGCATCTGTGTCTGGTAGGATGTTTGGGGATGAACTGCAGGTGGTGACTACTGGAGCAGAGAGCTGCCAGGGCTCCATCTCTGTACCTGAATCACAGAATGACTCAAAGTCATCCAGCTGTGGTGCTGACTGGCTTGTTTAGATGCTTAATTACCTTGCCCTTCTCTTCTGCTCACTCTTAAAATAATGATACCTGTCTTATGTCTGGTCCTTTCTAAAGTTAGGCTAGGCTTCTTTTCTCTATTTGGGGGTTTATCCTGTCGATGAGAAGCAGAAGGGTGGCAATTAAAATCATGTAACTTGTTCAGCTCCGGGGGAAGACTGTCCTGATCTGCAATGGCCAGCAAGCTCTGCCTGAGCCAGCTGTGCCAATTTTAGGAGGTTTCCTTTTCCCTTTGGCAGAAGTTACCACTGGTGGTAACCTGGACAGGTTTGTGGCGTGGCCATGGCCACCTGCATCAGGTGCAGAACTGGTTCAGTGTGCGGGCCCATGCTTCCTCCCCACCTGGATGAGCAGCTGTGTGGCATCGCATGTGCCGCGAGGTGTGATGGAACTGGGGGGAGAGTGGGCCCAGTCTCTTGGGGACAGCCCTGTGGTGATGCTGGATTAGCTCTAGTACGCAGCACTAGCGTGCACGTGCACAGAGGCTTTGCACTTCTAATTGATTTCCCTCACTTTCTTTCCTGCTTCTTGTAAGCGTGACCTACAACACAGAGTGCCGAGGCAGGTGACCGTTTTCCCTTGCGCTGGAAGCAGTTTTATGTATTATTGCAGGCTATGAATTTTATTCCCTTCTTTAATTAGGAGATTTTTCATCTTGGGTTGAGTGATTTAGATTTCCTGCTGCGTGTCAATGGTTTAGTAGATGTGGTTGGATCTTGGAAGAGACCAGTTCATGCGCATAAAGAAGGAAGGAGGAGGAGGTGGATCCTGCTTCTAGTACTGGTGGATCATCTTCAAATATTCCTGCATGACTATGTGGTTAGAAAAAAAAGCAATATATATCTGTGTGACTGTTGTAAAGCTTGCTGTCTGTTTCTTCGGTATCCCAAACTGTATGTAGCTATTGCCTCCCCTCTCCCCATGTCTGCTTTACTTAATAACTAGCGTATGGCTGATATGACTGTTCAACTCCAGACTTTTTTCTGTATTTGTAATACATAAATTCACTGACTGTATTTTGATAACAAAATAGACTTCTGAAGCTATACCAGAAATATGCTGGTTCTATGGACTGAGATAGCATTAACTGTCATCTTTAGTTTTGTTTTGTATTTTAAAAAGACATTAGCTTTTAGGTCTTAGCCTTTCTTTCATAGTTTTCAGTGAACCTCATGTGTTTGTAGTTCCAAAAGATCTCTTGTCTAGGAATTAGCAAATTAAACACAAAAATCCCAACAGTATAGTTTTGTTGTTTACTTAAAATTGTTTATTACCTTTTATTTGTAGTTTCTCTGCATTTATTGCAGTGAAACAGAAAATACTTGAATTAATGCTCAGTTACAAAAGCAGTACTTAGGCATATAAGTCACAGGAGTATATGCATTGCAAGGATGGTATTTTGGACTAATAATTTGCAATGGAAGGGCACTGTCTGTTTTAAACAAAGTGTGGTTTTGTAGCTGTCTATACATTTGCTTCTGAAAACAGATATGTTTATAATCTCAACAGAGTGGATTTAGAGAATCAAAACATGTTCCATGGTAAAAGCGACCTGGAAAAAAACATTTTCATACAGTTTTATGTTGTCACCGTTTTTCATTCATTACATACACACGCATCCCTGGCTGATAAGTTCTTTTGTCTTCTTTGTTGGTTTCAGAAGTGCCCTGGCTTTTCAGTAAGAATTATTTAGTGTCCCAGATCTGCCAATTATGAGCTCTCAAGCTCTGGGCACGGGAGCAGAGGGGCAAACCTCCGGGCAGAAACCTGGTGCAAACAGCACTGAAGCAGCTGCAGACAAAAGGCCAGGCTGTGCATTTGATAACATAAGAATTGAGTGCACTGGGACTGAAATGTAGGCATATGAAAGGTGACAAATTTAGCCCGGGGTAAACTTGTCTTTGGGAGGGAGCTCAGTCCCTAGTAAGTGTTCATGGCTTTTAAATAAGGACAGCTTGATTTGGTACTTAACCCTTTTGTGAACCCCAGTCCTTGGTCTCTGCAACCCGTAGACGTTTGGGTTTCTCTGGTCACATTATCCATTTCCACTTGGGGCAACAAACAAAACTGGGTGAAATGTTGAAGATATGGTGCATTTCACCTGGATTTCCAGGCCAGTGGTGATCCAGATGAAACCATGGCTCTTAAGAGGATGATAGACATCTGGAGATCATGGCCACATCAACTAGGTGTATGTGAACTCAGTAGCCGAAGTTAAACATGGCTTGCCTGAGCCTCATGTCAGGAAGTGTAGCACGTCTCAAGCATGTTGGCTTACTGAGCACGAGCAGACCAGCTGTCATTTGTAGTCAGGAAAGCAACCCAGGCTTTCCAGAATATTTGACTTGCTGTGTACAAGTGCAGTATTTCTTCTTTCTATGTAAAGCAAATCTTCCAGAGCCACAATTGAAGAGGTTGGTCAGCCTCAGCCTAAATGTTCCTTCTTCTAGTTTCTTCATGTTGCAAGTAGCAACTGCAGACAGTATAAATAAAAATCTCTGTCCTTACTGGTGAAGGTTTGTGTGGGATGTTGTAGTCTTTGGATTGTTAATGCAGCCTTCTGGAAGCAAAAGCGTGGCAAAGACTGGAAATTGAGAGGAAAAATTCACGTTGGTCCTTGAAACTGGATTACTTTGACATTTGTCACTTCTGTAGTGTTTATGCTTTGCATTCTTATTTCCAGTTTGATTGCAGGGAAGTATCCGTTTCATGTTCCCCACCCCAGGAATGATACCCAGATTATGAGAGTTGAGGCTTGGCCCTGTTTGGTTGTGTCTTGCATCACATCTCAGTTTGATGACCTCACTTTTTCAAGGTTGCTAAGCAGCCTTTGTGGTGGCCCCACAAGGCTGTTGCAGCCCTGGCCCTGTGCAGGGCTCTGGCTTTGACTCTGGTCTACAGGCTTTGACCCCTTTGAAGGGACCATTATTGAGTACCAAGTGTTTCCAGACATCTGTGATTTATTCAGTGTGTGACACAATTGTTACAACGAAGGTCAACTCATAGATTCTGAACCTTGAGGAGGAGGAGAAGGTTGGGTTTTTCCCAGCTAATTTACTGGGATTCAGAAACTTCATAGAATTAATCAATTTGTGCCACAAGTGGGTCATTGATGTACTTTGAAAGCACTTCAGGATTTTCATGTGGCTTCAGGAAAAATGAACCTGCCTCTGCTACCACTGTTGCATATTTTAAAGCAAAGGTCTTCAGAGTTTTTATCAGCAACCACAAGACACTCAGTTCTGAAACTACTCTGAGGCTTCAGACTGAGGAGTTGAAGTTACAGGCTCTGTGCCAGTATTGTTGGATGAAGCACTGTGGTCTCTTCAAAGAGTAGGCACAAGGATATATTAATATTAATTTTAAACCCTAGTACTTGACATCTTTTCTTGAAAAGGTTATGCCTGCTTTCCTTCTGTCATCTGCATTTTTAAATTAGGGCCTTAATCACATGTCTGTGTACGGTAATAATTTCTAGGGTGAGAGTCGCCTCATTAAAAATACACTTTATGATCATGATAACGTGATTGTTGGAGGTGAAAAGATGGTTTTTATTTGTCCTTTTAAATGCCTTGGGTAGTGAGAGCCCTTGCTTTTTTAGCGTGACGAAAGTAGTGTCTCCTGGAGCTTCTTTACTCAGTCTTGAGTAGATGTCCATAGAGCATCCCATTGTTTCAGTCTCCCTTGACCACTACTTTAGGAGAATTCTATACCTGAGGATAGAAGATCTCTTAATTTCTCATCTAATTTATGACCAAGGGAGAAGTAGTGGCCCTTTCAGAATTGGTAGGAACTCTGCAATGCAACTAAAGTTGAAAAGTCAAAATTCCACCACAGATACGTTGATGTGGATGCTTTCTTCTCTTTGTCTTCTAATCTTCATGTACTTGCTGTGTGAGAAATGCTGGGATTTCGGAAAGGGAAAGGAGAGACATCTGTATCTAGTCTGCAAGAAAATAAAAAAAAATGGTAGTGTAGGCAAATTGAGTGATTACAGGGCCCTGAGGTAAGAAATGGAACAAGGCTGGGGGGTTTGTTTCAGTGTTGCAATTGTGGGAGGCTTTGATTTTTGATGGCTGTGCTTAACTGATACCATTAATGGTCTCAGCTGAATATTGAAGGCAATAGTCAAAGAATACGAGTGTGTGGGGGCAGAGTTCACATCTTCAGCGTATCTGATGTTCTGTTGGGTGCAGTTTTCTGCGAACCTGCTCACAAAAGCATGATCGTTGACTCATGGTGTGTTTTGGGAGCTTATCTGTGTCATTCTAGAACCTTTACAGTGATTTTTTTTTTTTTTTTTTTTTAAATTCTAAGTTTACTTGTACAAAACTTCTGTGTTGATAAAAGTATCAAAGCTCAAGAAAAGAAATCATTTAAGCAATGAAAGATCTTGAAGATATGACATGGGTTGAAAAGCCGCGATTGCTTACGTTGATCATCCATTCAGGTGTTGCAGTCAAATGGTATTTTGCTTTCTGACTTGTGTGAGAAGACCAGCAAAACTGACTGAATCCAAGTGAGTTTAAGTACTTGACAGATGATGTATAACTCTGGCAATAGTTAATCAATGTTATTGTGAACCTAATTAGACTAAGCATGATAGTCACATTAGAAGCAAATTTAGCTAAACTGGTGTGTGTATTTTAATACCATACCTTATAACTGGCAGAAACTTAAATTGCAGTTGCAAGCCTTGCTCTTACACACTGAACTTAGATGGACTGTCCTTTAACTAAACTAAAATGATCTTGCATTACCTAAACAAAGTATTGAAGTCTCACCTGAAGTTCATAGGTGAAAAGAAAAGGCAATAGAAGCAACTGGATGGAGTCCACCTTGGAAACTGAACATCTGTAGTAGCTTTTTGAAGGATAAGCACTTGTACATTATTGTGAAATATAGTTACCAACATTTGGTTTTGGTTTTGCAGTAAAAAAAAAAATAAATTCACTAGCATTAAGAATCAAAGAAACCACAACTTAAAACAAAAGGAAATAACAGCAATACTTCTTTGAGGTGGTTCAAGCTGATTTTAGTATGGGTTTTGTCTCACATTGGTTTTGAAGCCATGAAGTTAACATGGTGAGGTTAAAGTTGTGTTTAAGTGTCTCTCTGTAGTAGGCTAAAGGCCTTTGGGGTTTTGTTTGGGTTTTTTTAGGGACTGCCTACCTTAAGAGCATAATAAAGACACAAATTGTATGTGTAACACCCTGTGTCAGAGTCAAAAAGGTAAAGCATTGAAAAGGTACAGTGTGAAAAATTTTGTCTGTGATGTGTTGAGCTTCAGCTGAAAGCTCCCCAGCTTTAGTAAAAGCAGCTCATCTTCAGTGGTAGGAGAACAACTGGGGTTTCAGCCACACTATTGAACAGATAGGGATAATAGGTCTGGGGATCCTGTGCTTAAAGGCATCCAGGCTTCTTAAAGCTCTCTCTGTATTAATTTTCCTCTCTGTTTTCATCACTAGTGGAGCTGTGTTGATGGCAGGACTGTGGTGGTGCTTGGGAAAACAAAAGTGTAGAAAGGATGTGCTGCAAACTGCGTCCATACCGTGGTCAGGATACCTTCTGACTTGTCATATGCAAGGAAGCCTTAAAGTTCCTTAAAAGCAGGATAACAGTAGCATGGAGATCAGTCTATCCTGAAAGACCTGCCCATGGGCTGGAGAAGCTGTTAGACAGTTAGGTCACCTAGAGCACCGTGTTCCTGTATCTCCACTGCTGTTGGTAGCTGGGCTGTATTGCTGCTAGGCTGACTGGGGTTTGTTGCAATCATGCATTTGCCTGCAGAAGAAGCTGCCTTTGGCTGTGCTGGGCCCATTTGGTGGTTCAGTGCCGGTGGCACGTACAGCTTAGGCAACAGGGACAGCTGTTCTCACCACAGTGCAGACTCTGCCACTGAGCCAGGTGGGTGCTCGCCTTCCCTTATTTGTGACGCTATACCAGATTTTTCTCTATTAGAATTCCTTTACAAACAAAATGTTGATATTCAATAACTGGTTTTGAGTCTGTGTTTTGTCTACCCAGGGTGACTTTTAGGGTGTGTGGGAGAGTGACCACTTGAGATTGCAGCATGGCTTGCAGGAAGCAGGTCTGTCAGCTCCTGAGGTTGGGGGACTGTGCTGCCAGCTCCCAGGGACTGCTTCGACTGCTCTGCCTGGCTGCTGCTGCTGCTCCAAGAGCCCCCTGCACCTCATGTACTCCAGCAAAAAACTGGAGAGTGGGTTGGCTTGGTCAGGAAAGTGCTTAAGCAGTTCCAGAATGGGCAGGGGAAAGGCTTGACTAAGAGGAACCAGAGGCTTGACTGGCTGGAGAATAGGGCAGACTGTTGCCTACAAACCTACTATCAAGAGAGCAAAGGCTGCTCTCAGGTTTACTGCCCTTTTTGGCAGGCTGTACCTCCACAGGGAAAACTAAGAGAGTCTGTGAACTGAAGAGGTTGTAAATCATGACTGTAGATAAAATGATAAAGCCCTGAAGGATCTAGTTTCCTTTATACTTTTGTAGCCTGCACTGACAAGGCCAATCAGTTGTTAAAGTTCACAGTAGTGAAGCAAACTTTTAAAAGCTCTTTTCTTTGTCACGCTTGTGTTCTGAAATGAACACTGATTAGACTGCATCAAGCATGTGGCCCAGTGCTTATAAACCCAAAATTTACCCACAAAATTCTTCTGAGAAACAGTTCGACTTGAAAGACCTGTGCATCAGAATTCATGAAGGCTTTTGGGGAAGAAAGCTGATTTTTTTCCCATTTTTCAGAGGCAAAGGTAGTTTACAAACCACTGGAGTCTTCTGTATAGCTGGCTGAGTGTTGGGTAACAGGTATAACAGTTGTTATACTTAACTCCTAAGTTTAAAGAGCAGAATTATTTGTTGGTTTTGCATTCAGTGGATAGTAATTTCTGTTCTTTTAGCATGGTTTCTGCCATTTTTTTGGAAGCTTAATTTCCATTCAGCTGTTTGAAATCAATATCCTTCTCAGATAAATAGGGTTTTTTCATCATTTTGTCAGGTTAATATACTGTATAAGAAGCTGTACAAGTAAACCACAGGCAATATTAGTGAGTTACATTTAAAGAAGAATTCTCACAAACCCAATAATTATTAAAATAGCTTTTATATTGGATGGGAGCATATTCATTTTTAATAATGAACAGCATTAGATAATTGACATTGTATGACTTTTGAAAATCAGCACAAAGAATAATAACCCTTCACTCACGGTTACTTAGTGGGTTTTGCCCCGTGCATGTAGCTTGTACTTCTTAGGTGGACAAGGCAGTGTGCATGTCGGGAGCGCAGTGAAGCTACTAGTGGTTTATTTTTTTTATTTTATTTTTCAGGATATTGGAGGCAAAATTGCTTTCCTGGAATGTGGCAATTCCGGAATTTCCGTCTAAGGGTAATTCAGCTGCTATCAGCTGTGACCGTGCCTGAAGCCAGCCTGGCCTCTAGGTTTTCTGCCTGCTAGATACAGAGTGGGAGCAGGGGGAGGGATTTTGAGCTGGGATTTATTATCTGGAGCAGAATTTCCAAAGAAAGAAATCCATCCAGCATCATGCATCTGCATGGGAGTGGGGACATTGTTCCCACTTTAGCTATAGTTGCCCTGGCTGTAAGAGAGCAGTGCCTGACAGAGATGTGTGTTTTCCTCTGGAAGTTGCTCACCGCTTATCAGCCAGCTGGTGGGTTGGTGGTTGGCACTGGGTGAACCAGTGGATGCCTCAGCCACCTTCAGCTCCTAGCACTTAAATAATAAAGTATGGGAGCTATGGAAAATGAGTTGCATGTGGGGTGGCTGTGGGTGGTGAAAGGGATGTCCCTTCCAGCCCTGCTTTCTTGTGTGGGGACAGGTGTGTAGTTTGTTCTGTTCTTCCCATTTCTAGGTGTTTTAAAGCTCTGAAAGAAAAAAATTGTTTAACAGAGGGGAAATATGATACACTAAAAATATAATAGCAGTAGAAGTGATCCTCCTACAAAACATAAAAGAGTATAAAAAAAAAATCTGAGTTTGGAGGCTGGGAGTATAGTGGTGGCTTTTAAGGATTTTAAATGACCAAGTGGCTGGTTCCAGCACTTAAGCACCGTTCCTCTCTTGAAAGATTGATGATCTTAAGATGTCAAAATATAAAAAGATTGACTTGCAGCATACCTCAGGTTCTTAAGGCTGGAGTGGCTGTCACAGTCCTGTTAGTTCCAGTGGGTACTTTGTACTTTACAGATGATGGAGATGGATAAAAGGGTTCTGCAGGGAGGAAATGGAGGAAACAGAAGTCAGAGTGCACCTGAGGACTGCAGTGAGGCTCCTGAAGTGATGTAGAGGATCTTGAGTAATCCTCTTTGGACCTAATGGGGAAGAGGGTTTTGTCTTGCACCTGTAACAGTGGTTTCTTTGAGAAAGAGCTGCTTTGGCTTGGAGGTTTTCATAACTCTCCACCCATCAGTTTGGTTTTGTGTTTCAGTTTGTATATGCCTTGGAGAGGACAAAAAAGTTATTTTACAGATTTATTAAGATGACATTGTTCTCTTGCCCTTAGCTCTTGTGGCTATCCAAGGTCAGTGTTACCGAGACTGTGGTTTATGGCAGTGGGCATTAAGGAAAATTGTTTTACCATGCTTATTTATTTTAATATTAAGTGGAGCTAAGCGCACTGCACTTTACTAATTCAATCTTCATTTAATTGTTGATAAGGAAATACAAATTCTTATAGAAGAGTTTCTAATACAACGCTTGCATTATGGATCAAATCGTGTTTCCTCTGGCCCTGAATTTTTTGTTTCCTGGTCTTTAAAATTCTGCATTATGGCTGCGTGTGACATACTTACAAAGAGAGCAACCCCATCACCAAGGAACACAGTGAAATGTTTCATCTGGCATTTCTAAGTGATGAAATTAGAGAAGATAAGAATAAAAGCACTGCAACAGCAAAATCTATTTCCAGCTGCTTCTGCATAGAAACCGCATCATACATAGCCCACCAGAATGCTTCCAGTTTTGCCTGCTCTCCGTACTCACAGAGAGTGTGTGTGGGAAGGAGGAAGGTGTATGGGTGTTTCTCCCTATTAACACCAGGGATTGGTAGCAGGAGGGTTTTTCTAAAGGGTACCTGTGTGTACTTTTTATGATGGAGAAAATTAATGCAAGAGAGTAGAAAATGGTTGTATGGAAAATGCTGGAGCCTGGGGCCTTTTGAATTCGAAGTCAACGGTATGTTTTCAGCCTATTGTGTATTGGGGCCTAGAAACATCTTAAAAGGCTGGTACATGGCGAATGTATCCTGCTGTGGCACTTTGTAACCTGAATGGAGGCAGTGAATCAGTGCAATAGCTGTATGGAGAAGAGCCAAAATGGGAAAAAAATTGGAAAGAAAAGTGTATTGGCAATGACGTGTTGGTGACCTATTTATGTGTAGTGTAGGTACAGAGAAGGAAAAACCCTTTTTGTGTTATCTGCCTCATTGAGGAGTTCCAAATGAACATATGTGGTTGAGCCTGCACCTCTCCCACTCCCCTCCTCTACCCTGGCTGGGGCCAGCTCTATGGAGAGGACTTTGTATCAGTGAAATCCTACTGCTCCGTTTCCTATTTTCATGACTCGGAGCAGGCTTAAATAACACAGTAGTGAGGTCTTCTGGTATTTAGCGCTTTACAGCACTATGGTGCCTTTGTTGTTGGGAATTGTGGGGTGGTGAGAGGAACTGCAAGGAAGTTCTGTGGTCTGCAGTCTGCAGGGGGTTGCGTCGGCTTAAGTGCTCTGTGTTGGACATCTCTTACAACGCCATGGAAATCTGTTCCACGACTGACTGGTTGGCAGAAGGGGGGAGCCCCGTGCAAGTACACAATATACAGCTGTCCCTCTGAAAGCAGCTCTGTGGCTAATGGAAATGATAGGATACATTGCAAAATTCCCAAGTGTAAAGTCTCTGACTCAGGGGAGTCACAGTCTGCACCTCTGGTGGCCCTATCACAGGGTACCTCAAGTGACTGGTGCTGGTGGTCGTGGTGCCTGTGGCTCCTGGTGCTGCCATTGGTGGTGTCTGGCCAAAGGTGACAGACACCATGTCTCAGCATCTTTGGCAGTCCCACCTGTTCTGGAATAGCTGGGTTATTTGCACATTGTAGACAGGGTTATAGCAAGTACTTGTGTTCCGGGTGTTAAAGAAGTGCAGTTTGATTCATGCATCCTTTACAGTTTGCAGCCTAGGTTGCTGCCTGAAGGTGATACTTGGAGTGTTGTTACAGCTGTTGGAGGAGCTAACAAACAAATTTGGTTTAGGCAGGTGATTTTGTTTTAATTTGCTGATAAAGCTCCAAGCTGTGGTGTTTCCTCTCACACTCCAGAATTAGGAGATATTTAATCCGAGTTTCTCTTTCAAGCTTTGCCTTTTCATTTTGTGCTTTGTTTTAGGCAAATCTCTTGGTGTGTCCATGCCTCATTTATTGTCAGTTTTAAAATGAGGTCACTTTTTTCTTAACTGTCTTCCAGGGGGAACTTGTTCATTGTTGCCTTTGAAGTAGAAACTGCTCTACATATTAGAACAGCTCTCCAATAGCTAAATAAATATTTCTCTTTAAAGGGTCCTCTCTAACTTGCACTGACAGGGAAATCTGAATGAAGCACTCTGTTGTGCCATCTTGTGGTGTCCCTGTCTTGTTTGGTAAATCATGAAAGGTGCTTCTCTTCTATTCCCTTTAAACGTAGCAGATTTATTGCCAGCAGTTCTGATATCTGACCCCACTTTTTTGTAAAAACCCATTTCAACTAAAAAAAAAAATGTTCCTCATACCACCTCTACTATCCACAAAATATGGAAATTGGTGGCCCATAACAGATCAGGCTTGTGTTTTCAATGGGGTATGACAGCAGTGAAGACCAGTGAAAACCTGTACTCTGCAAAGCATGCCAGTGGCAGGTCAGAGGGCAGGCAGGCAGGGTCTCTGTCCATGGCTTCAGCAAGGGGACTGTTGTAGAAACTGTGTTTGACTTCAGGAATGATCATAGAGAAACACATGACAGGGCAGTCCCTTGTGGGGATGGTCATTACTTGTGCTGCAGAGCTTGCTCCCATCACGGGCAGGAGAGAATCATACTGATGCAAATAACAGCTTCCCTTACTGCTGAAGATCTGCTCTGGGGTGGGTTTTGCGTAGGTCTCTGGCTGGCCGCACAGGCACCGGTGACTTAGGCAAGCCTGGGAATGTGTTCAACTTGGCTAAGGTCTGCTCAGGGAGGGAGAAATTCTGCATTTTGTTTGTGAATGCCAAGAATTGAATCACACTAACCCTTTCCTGAAGGATCTTGCCCAGCTACAGAAAGCTGCTTTAGTGTTGGTCAACAAATAAGTAGGCACTTGGAACAGGAGTGAATAAGGTTTTTCAATACCTTTATTGTAGAAGACACTTTACAAGTAGTTGAGACCAAATGATTAGAGTAAAATTCAGCCTTGGACAGTTGAGAGGGCTGTAGGTGAAGGTGGTGCTGCAAGCCCTGAGGTCAGGGCTGAACTGGGCTGCTTTGCTGGTGTCAGAGTTGTGCAGAGAAACCCACCATATGCCAAGTTGTTGGGCTTTGGCCCAGCCTGCAACTGAGCAGCCTGTGGCTGCTCTCTGGTGGGGTGGAGAGGGGAATCAGAAGAAAAAGGTAAAAACTCCTGGTTTGACATATGGACAGTTTAATAGGACAACACAAGGAGAGAAGAAAGAATAGTAACAATAACACCAGTAAAAAAATATGTGATGCACAGTGCAATTGCTCACCACCTGGAACCCGATACCCAGTCTGTTCCTAAGCCGTGATCTTTCCAGCCAGCTCCCCCAGTTTATATATAAGCATGACATCCTGTGGTACCAAATATCCCTATGGCCGGTTCCGGTCAGCTATCCAGGCCCTGTCCCCTCCCACCTTCATCTGAAAATTGACTCTATCCCATCTGAACCCAGGACACAAGTGATACCACTGTGCCAGAAGCAGTGCCGAGGTTCACATTGTGCCTGAGCTAATCAGCCCTCCAAAAAGACCTCCAGGATATCAGCCAGCCTCCTTGTGTAGGGAGATTCAGTGTTTTGTACAGAGACCATCTCACTTGAAACTAGAATCATAGACTCATAGAAATGTCTGGGTTGGAAGGGACCTCTAGAGGTCATCTAGTCCAACCCCCCCTGCTGAGAGCAGGGACATCCT
>JAAGNO010025612.1:81906-110873 GCA_033439905.1 Ceryle rudis | reverse complement strand
TGTTGAACCTCATGAGGTTCACCTGGGCCCACCTCTCCAGCTTGTCTAGGTCCTTCTGGATGACATCCCATCCCTCTAGCTCTGATACCTCTAATGTGGTGCTGAAAGGGGCCTTTTATCTAATCGAACTCCGGTCGCTTCAGGATGGAGCATTTACAACATCAGGCATGCAGCCCAGGAAATGAGCGGTCAATGCTACGGGGACCGAGGGAGACTGGATGCTCTAACGCGTATTGATTCATCTGTGTTTTAACAAAACGAGAACTGTATTAGTGCTGCTGCTCTACCTCACATTATTACATGTACAGTAGATACTGAGTGAGTAGTAGTAAAGGAAAGCTTATGATAGAAATCATAAAGCAACTATTAAGTGTGGAACCAAACAAAAAAAAGATGACATTTGGGATAGTAATGGTAATGAATAGTAATAAAAAAGGGATGGGAGGGATGGGGTAACTAAGAGGTATATAAATAAAAGCACCCGTCTTCTGAACTTCAAGGAATTCTCAAAATGATGGATATCTAAATAAAAAATCCTGTCACAAATTTCTCTTTCCTCAAGTGAATTATAATGGAAGAGACATGAAGCCGTTCGGAGGTTAGATGCCGGGGGACAAGAAACTACATTGGAGGGAAAGGATCAGAGAGTGTATTTTAAGAAGTAAAACTGTCACAGTTGAACAAAAAAAGTTATAAGCTCCTTTCGTTTGGGGTTTTTTGTTAATATTTTTTACATCTGTGTCAATCTGTCAGTCAGCATCATGCGAGTTCCCGGGGCCCGTGACATGCTGAGGTGGTTTCATTTTGTTTTATATTTAATCATGAAGCCATGTATGCTCAGTGTGTTTTCCGGAACTCTTTATTACTGGGCATTTCAGACAGAGTAGTAGTGATTTTTGAAATATTTCTTTTATTTGCTTGTGAATTTTAAACCACTTTAAATATAGATAAGGTACCTGGAGCTGCTGTGGTCTGTCTGGCAAAACAGATGCAATTAGCACAGACCTGTGTTACTCTAATGATCTTCCCAAGAGTGACTGCCAGGTAGGGTGGCTGGGTTAAGCCAGTGCAGCCCTATTAATTTAACTCGGTGGGTAATAAAGCTAAGATTTGACAACAAATCACAAAATGCATCTGTATGTTTATGTTTTGTTAATATACTCACCAAGTGTATTAATGGTCTGTGTTCAAATTAAGTTTATTTACTGAAATAAATTATTTATTCTGGTAAATAGAAGATGACCTTGTAGGCCACGAGCCTCTAGAGAAATAATTTGCAGGGTATGTTTTTTGTGAACATTTCCAAATTAATTGCCAGATTTTAACTTGTTTCATGTGCATTGTGAGCAGTGGAGGGAGTGTTACGGAATTTGGAGCAAAAAAATGTTAAGATATCATCAGGTCGGGTTTCTGTGTGCGAGTCTTTTAACATTGAAATGATAATCCTATTTTGTGCTTGAAAAAAAGCAGGGTAGGAAGACCGACCCAAACTACTGTAAACTAAATGTAATTCTCTTTTATTGTCCCTTCCGTGGAGTGGCAGCCAGGTTTTGTACCCTGTATAAAATTGTGTGGATGTGCTTGCTGCCTTCACCTCAGTCACTTGCAGACCTGTTGAGTTACAGGTGTGTTGAAGTGTGAATCCACTTCTGCGTCTCTTTCTTCACCCTGCATGTGTTTACCTTTTGATGGGATCCTTTAACTTCATTAATGATTGAATTCTACTTGTGACCAAACAAAATGGCTGTGAAGGAATGGGGCTGCGACTTGTTGCACTGAAAAAGTGATCATTTTCTTATCAGAAGGTAAGTTATATGCTGTGCCCAGCTGACATTCCTGCTGGGTTTTGAGTGAGGGAACACTTTGTTCAGAGTTGTTTCTGGAGTAGGGGTCTGCTTCGCCGAGTCTCTGGTTTTCAGAGTGACTTTGACTGTGATGTTTCTTCTCCTGTGCTCAAGGTTTGCTGGGTGCAAAATAAGTAAAACGGTGGCAGAATATTCTCCATAAAATGCTTGAGAAATGCTAGCAAGTGACTGCTGCCTACTTTTGCTTTTTAGTTTCTTTGTATGAAGAAATTAAAAACTCCAAGAAGTCTAGAATCTACCTAGTCATAAAACCTGGCACTCCTGGATACTTGTGAAGGCCTTAGGTAGACAATTGTGCAATTAGAGCAGTCTCGTTATTCGTGTTAGAGGAATGCACAGAGATCTGGGACTTCCTTCACGTAATTAGCTTGGTGCTTAAAAAGAGACTTCAGTTGTTGGTGTGAAAACACCTCCGGTGCCTCTGCCTTTGGCGCCAGCCTCGTATTTCAGGAGGGAGGGAATGGAGTGGTTCGTTGTTTTCAGTAGTCTATAATGCATGTTCTGTTGACCTTGCAAGTACTAACAACCGTGCAGAATCCTATTGAGAGACGTGGGTGAGCTGGTATCTTAATAGCCATTATTTGCTTGTGCACTGCAGCCTTATCGAGGAGGAGGAGGTCGCTGGAAACTGTTCCTTCTTCACAGCTTACCCAATAAGGCTCAAGTTGATTTGGGGTAGAGGCTACTGTGTTGCTAAATGTGAACAAAAATGGCAACCTTAAAATGCAGATGTCACGTAAAATTGTGAAAAGATCAAAAAATAATAATCAGAAAACAGTAAATAATAGTTGATCCTGTCAAAGGTCATGATGCATGCTTGCAGATTTTAGCAACTAAAAATTGTGATCAGTGCCAAGCCTCCTCTTGGCCAATTCTGCCATTGTCAAAACCCCAAAAACTAGTCCTGCTGTTGTGAAGATAGTTCTGGTTTATGTTTACCTGGTTTGTGTTTAACTTTGTAACTTGGACTGCTCATGTGTACTGTACTCATATTAAAGGGAGCCTCTCAATGTTCATAAAGTACTTTGAACCAGTATATGTGGGCAAATGTTTTGTAACCGGACCGTGGCATGAGTTTTTTCTGTGACTATCCATCCTGCTGTGGCGGCAAATACATGAACACTGATCTCAAATTATAGGCCAGTGCCTAGAAGTTAAATAAGCAGCTCTTCAAAAGCTGTCCTTTCCCCTGACTTCTGCACCTGAGATGTGGTTCGGGGAGTTCCAGCTGTGTGAAAAGCTACCTGCACATGCTACAGGATTTTGATACAGATTCTTGAATTAAGTTTGTTTCTTTTTTTTTTTTTTTTTTTTTTTTGGTCTGAAAAAGATGGAGCCAGCAGTAGCTAATTCTGTAGGCAGGTAAATCAAAAAGCCATAGTGTAGTTTTGCTAAATGAGTCATCCATTTTGCAGAGTAAAATCTGTGAGTGGGATGTGCTGCTGGAGATTGGAGTGGTACTTTTATGTATCATCATATTTTGATTTGCAGTAACTTCCAAAATAAGTGGTTATGTGTTGGATGGGCTTTTTTTTTTGGTTTTTTTTTTTTCTTAATTATTATTACTATTTTTTTGCCCAGAGACACTGGTCTGGCTAATCTAATCATGTTTTCCCATTGTCCAGAGAAGAAATGCAAGTGGTGTCAAAGAGAAGTCTTTGCATTGTTACTCTAGAAATGCACCGAGTGTGTCCAAAAGAAAACACTTGCTTAGGGTCACTTATATTACTAATGATACCGCGTTTATCTTGCATATTTTTTGTTATAAGTACACGATACGTTCCTGGTAGGGCTTCTTATCCTAGCTTCTTTTAAAAATGTCGCTAAGATTGCTATTAGACGTTCTTAAGAGATTGATTGACTATTCAGTTTGATGCTGTACTAGCTGATCAGATTGTAGCAGTCTCGTCGCTGTGCTCTACTGGATCTGAGCCCAGTTTTGCTTTCTTCGGTGTATGACAGCAGAGGGAATTGACAGTCATTCTACTTTTTTGCTCTGATTTCAGGGTTTTCCAGGAAAAGAATCTTTAATAATAGTCCTGATAAATATTTCTTACAAATTCTGTTCTTTTTTTCCAATAGGTGTTGGCATCATGTCGGGCATTTCTTTTAACATCTCGGATTCCCACCAAGGTAAAGTCACTATGTTTCTATAAATATTCTGGGTTTTTAGATATAAATCTAAGTTGCATAAAGTTGCATGAACTTAGCATATTTTATACTTGTGCATCTGTTAAAAAAAAAAGTGAAAATTAAGGAATGGTATGTTGCATGATGTTGAACTAGAGTGGTGCTTCCATTAGTGTCTGTTTTAAAAGGATTTGTCCTTTTCTATATACTGGTTCAGAGGAATTTTAACTTCTCGAAATGCAGGTGGGTGAAGAATTATGTTGGCAACACCAACTTGAACCGTGAGATGAGCCTGATGACCTTTGTAGTAGGATAGTTCATGTCTAAACAAGCTGATGTTTTTAGTGTCAAATGGGAAGGAATTTGATTTGGAGACAGAAATTATGTTGATTTTTTTTGAATTCTGATGTTTTCTGGTGATTTCTGCAGTTCATTTTGAAAAGCATCTTGCCAACCTGCCTTGCCAATGCTGATGAGTTATTTTATCTATTCCTGTGACAATTTGCAATGATTGTTGTAGCAGATAAAGATAATTTTCATGTGAATGAAAATGACTGTTGGGAAGAACACCTCTTTTCCAGCTTGGAATCAATGACTGTGAATTCAGCACATGTTCTATTTTGTTGTGTTTTATGCATACACACACGTGTGTGTGTATGTGTAAGTGTGTGTGTGTGCATGTATATATATATGCTCTTTATAGAAAACCCAGGATCACTAAATGGAATGATTGATATCCGGTGTTCATTTATGGTCATTGGTAAATGTGACTGTCTCTTACCTATTATTTGAAGATACTGACTGACAGGTAGGGTGATGAGGTAATTTGAATTTCTGCTGAAATCTATTTCCCTCGGATGGTCGCCTTGTCTCTCCAGAACACATACCTTTGGTTGGTTGTCTGCTGGCTTTTAGATCACTGAAGTTTGCAGCCTGTTTATAAGACAGGATTTGGTGACTGGTTGCATGGAAACATAAAGACAGTTGATGAACAGCGCAGACATCTGTGCAATGGCAGCATGATGGGCAGGTGGTGATGGTGATCTTGTTAGATAATGGCAAAACCATTGTAATTTATCAAAAAGCTCTTGAAGGCTAGGGCTCGCGGTGCTGTACTTCTAGTGTAGCATTATAGAACACTTCTTCAAACTCCAAGTTACTTAAATTAAAACTTGTTTCTGTTTTTGTGGAAAGCTAGAATAGGTGTGCTGTATTAACAAAATTGTTACTTTACTGGTAACAGATGGCAGAAAAGGGATCCCGAGAAACTGCACCTGCTCATGGTTTATGTCAAAATTAAATTTTGTATACCTGAACTATTATTAGGATGGTTGAAAATGCATTTCTAGCAGGATTAGTGAAATTTACTGAACTCTTTAAAGTCTATAATAATTTCAAACACTGCTTAGAGGCTTTCTGAGCCTGAGAACTTCCATGTAACTAGCAGGCAGTAAATGGTAGCAAGACAGCTGAGAACATGCAGCAAAGACACTTTATTCCTCCAGGGATCTTTCACAAAAATGAGTACACTGAGAGATGGCTGGTTCTGAGTGACTGTTATTACTTCACTTTTCTTTAAACAGTCCTGTTGAGGCATATCTACTACACACAGATCAAAGCTAGGAGGAATGAAGGTTGATTAACTGTACTATCAAATTGCACAATTATCCTTAGAGCACAAGGAATCTACAATGGCCACTTAATCACTTCACACTCAGGTCCAATCAGTTCATTTCCACTAATCTAGATGGATTTATAGAAAAGGAAATGAAGTACTTAAAGCCTAATAATTCTTGCTACAGTCCAGTTAAAACATAGTTGCAACATTAGTAAATGTTGGATGTGTGTCATCAAGCCCACAGATAAGTGTATGAAAAATTTGTGGGAGTCCAATTCAGATTTGTGAACATATTTCTAGTGCCAGTTTTCATTAAGTTTTGATTAAAAAAAATTTGAAACAGTGAAATTAGCTGTCTTGGTAACTGAAGGGTCCCTAACTGAGAGGCACTCATAGCCTTTTAAGAGGATAAAAAAAAAAGTAGGTAATAAATGAGATTTACAAGTTTTTAAAAAGCATAAAGTTATTTCATAGTTTGGGGTAGATGATGTTCAGAATGTGTTCTATATTTTTGCTGCAAGGCAAGGACTGTAAATCCACATTTTGAAGTAGAGAAATGAACCAAAACTGAACTATAGAGATGCCGTATTTCTTGGTATTTGTTAATTCTAGTCAAGAGGATTTTTGCAGATTGAATCTTTTTCTGTCTTTGTGGCAATCTTTTAAAAGGAATAATATGCTGTTTCCCGGTTAGCCTGGGAGCAGCCTGACTGTGTACCTAGGATAAGATAAAGTACAGGAAACGGTGCAACTGGGACTGCTCAGTTAGAGTGGTTTTAATGATAAATAAAAGGAAATGACCACGCTAATGTCTTGCCCTTTAGTTATGATTCAGTCCAAGAGTTTGTTTATTTCTGCATATTTCAGCTGTCAAGCTGTTTGTCTATGTACTTGTGAATTCAGATCTTGGCACAGTTCCTGTAGCTCTAGATTTGTCTTCAGAGGACTTTTCTGCCTCCTTCTAAACGTCTGTTTGGATTCAGTATATTCACCCTTCTTCCCTGCCTGTCCTGACTGTCGTCCAGATAACCCACTCAGGCAAAGCTAATGTGGTATTTCCTCTCATACTGTTAGACATGCTAAAGCAGTCTTTGAGTATGTACGTATCTGTATCTACCTCTAGACAATATTTTTATTTATATATGTATATATTAAAAATTCTGTGTGCATGTCCCTTCAGCTTCTATGCTGCAATTTTTTTCATATCTATTCTCTGTGTAACAATGAAAGAATATGTGATGCTCTAAATATTGTAACTAATGATTATTCAGTCACAAGAGTACAGTAGAGTATAGACTAAATGATGCTTTTTATAGTAAAATATTGTCATAAATTTTATAATAAACTTATGTCCTTATAGCTTGCAGTAAAAAGTCCAATGTACTTTTCCTCTAAGAATAATTTGAACCTGTAAGAAGCAAATATGAGTGTTCTTTTAGTGAAAAATGGGATCATAAGATACTAACAGATCCTTAGTGTCAGTTACAGAAATTGATGCAAAATAACAGTAGCCTTGCTCACTGTTTTCTTAACCTCATTGAAAAGCGGAAGTGCTCTTTAAAATGTTTGCACTAAGGTCGCATTTTCTTTTTTAACTTCAGTTAGAACTAACGTTCAGCTATTTGGAAATCCAAGGAGTGACTTCCAGTAAACCAGGTCAGGTGAGTGTATTGCAGATAAAAGATACTTGTTTACTCATTGCTAAACCTGTTCCAGTTGAGGTGGTGATGCTCTAACGTGCAAGCGTCCCCGTCTGGTGAGCAGACTGTACATTTGCATTCTTACATTCATGATACTTTAAAGTCTTAATGATAAGAAATTAAAGAGTCAATTTTAAGAGTGTGTTCTGCAGGTCGAATGATGATAAGAAATTTTTTTTTTTTACTAATTTAATATAGTACAAGTTTTCATTGTCTCGTAAGTGAATGTTTTCTGAGAGATGATAAAACAATGGCTGCTGGTATATAATCATCACTATGTAAGCTTGGTGGGCTTCTGTGCTTTGTATGTTTATGATGAAGCCAAAAGCTACTGCTTGCATTGCAGGCAGAAATGATTTGCTTCCAGCTATTCTTGGTACTCTTACTGTATACAACACAAAGTGTGTTTGACAGTAAGTTATGTCCCCAAAAAAATGAGTGTCAAAGAGAAGGCACTGAAAAGAAGAATGCCTTTAATACATTTTTCATTCATAAGATGAATGTGCTTGACAAGATTTGACAGTTCAATTGTATCTAAGTGTTCATGTGTTCCACATGTGTTTGGCTTTTAAAAAAAACTCCTTAAAAAAAGGAGCATCTGACACTTTATTTGAACTCTGAAAAAGCTCTCATTGTGTTTGAAATGTCATCTTTTTAACCTGGCTTTTGAAGGTTTCCTTAAAGGGGGAAAAAAAAAAGATCCAGATGTTCACTATTTTAATGGAAAGACATTTAGTAAATTCTCTGTATGTTTTTGTGACTTTATTTATTTAAGGTACTAAAATGCCGTGGCAGCTAATGCTAATTATTCCTGGAGGCATAGACAATCATTGTTGTAGCAGGGTTTGCAAGGGCTATTTTCAGCAGCTTTACTTAGCATACCATTTTCCTAAAATACATTTCAAGGTTTTGCACGTTTACATTATTTTGTGTTTTAAATGTGTACGGCTTATGGCTGAAGGCAGGCAGAATCCTAGATTATCGCTCCTGTAGACAAATGGTCTTGTTGCAATTCTCTTGCAAGCCGTGAAGGGCTTCCCACTGTAAGATAAGTGAATGAATGGAGAGAGTATGATAGGGAAATGTTGTGTTAATATTGGTGACAACGAAAAACAGTAGTAGCTTGCCCACTCACTAATTCATCTTCAGGGAGCAACAGCAACAGGTCCAGGAAGGAGTTCAATTGGTGCGAAGGTTCTCAGTGTGCTTTTGGTATAACACAGCCTCTTTGAGGGTTATCCTGGTGATGACCCTAGATATGAACTGAGAACCAAAAGAGCCCCGAGAACCAGTTTCAATAAAAAACCCCAGTCTTCTGTAGCATATTGCACAGTGTCCTCTTTTGTACTGTCTATCTACACTTCTTATTCATTCCTACTGTTAGCTTCTTACTGTCTATGCACAGCTCCTCAGCCCAAAGAGTTTATGACCTGGGCTGTGCTAAATATTCACACTGGAGAAGACAGGAGTATTACACTGTTTCCTGTGATGCAGCTGTAAGCAACAGTAATCTGATTATCATCACTCAATGTATAACAGAGATGGGTTGCAAAAGGCTTTATTTTCCCCCCGGCTGAAGCACATAGCACCCAGACAGCGGGACAGTTATGTTAGTGGAGTTACTGCTTCATCTGAACAGAAACAATATATTGCCATAACACTTTCTTAAATGGCATAGATAAAAGCATTAGAGCTTTTCCAGCAGATCGCAGCCATTAAAGACTTCTACTTTTTGCTGGAGGAAGCAGGCCCTGCTGGTTCAATAGTTTCCTGTCAGGCTGCTCTCGCTTCTCCTGGTGTTCTGGGATGAGTTTCAAAAGAGGACAATGCTGCTAAAAGTTCTTGGTTTTCAGAGTGTCGGCTGAAGCCAAGATCCTTTCAAACTTTTATTCCCGTGGGAAGCAGAGCACTGTTAGGAAAAGCAAAGTTTGAGTACGGGGGTCTTGTATATTCAAGAGCAGCTTTCAGAAACTTTACCTGGACCATTGTCATGTCATGTCTTAAAGAATAACAGAATCCTACCAGCATGCAAAGCATTCAGCTGGTATTCAAAATGCTCTCCTTTTTAAATGGACAGGAGTTATATGATATTCAGTTCCTGTACTCATGCCTTCTTATTTACAGCTGATTATGGAAACTGAGAAATGCAGCATCTCCATGAAGATGGCCTCCTCAGAGGATGTGAACGAGGTGCTGGCGCACATTGGGACCTGCCTCCGGAAGATATTCCCTGGACTCTCGCCAGTGTAAGTGTCTTTTAGGGCACCTCTAGCTGTAACAGATTGTGTGGAAAGGGTGACAAGCCATCAGTTTTCATATGCAGGTCTCCCCACCCTGACCTCAGAAATGCACTGAGAGTATGAGAAACACTTTGAGTCAAGCAGTAAGCTTTTATGCAGGTATGTGACAGAACCAGGAGGCAGTGCAGAGCATAGGTACGCTCAGTAGGGTCAAAAGAGCCTTTGTTTTGAAGGGTTGATGCAGGTATTTGGAGTCCTGAGTTTTAATTCTATCTTTTTGCCTCTCTGAACTGGGGTATAACTTAGGTTCTGGATTTTTGTTGTAATTTACTCCTTTCCCCATGAAAAGCTGTGTTATTTAGTGGGGCGTGTTGTTTTGTTTTGGTTTTCCCCTCAAAGTAAAATCTTGAGTTGGGAGAGGAGGGAAAATTTCTATTTACTTTGTTTGTGAAATGAGGTACATGATTGGGAGCCTTGTTCTTCAAGACTGAGCCCTGGGCAGTCATATATCGTACAGAACTTGTGTGCAGTTCTGTTCTTCCTTGTTCAAGAGAGACAAGGAACTACTGGAGGGAGTCCAACAGAAGCCTACAAAGGTGATGAGGGGGCTGGAACATCTCTCTTATGAGAAGAGGCTGACAGACCTGGGTCTGTTTAGCCTGGAGAAGAGAAGGCTGAAAGGGCATCTTATCAATGTTCATAAATATGTAAAGGGTGGGTATCGAGAGGATGGGGCCAGTCTCTTTCAAGTGTTGCCCAGAAATAGGACAAGGGGAAATGAGTACAAACTGGAACACAGGAATTTTCACCTCAACATCAGGAAAAACTTATTTTCTGTGAGGGTGATGGAGCACTGGAACAGGCTGCCCAGGGAGGTGGTGTGGTCTCCTTCCCTGGAGACTTTCAAAACCATCCTGCACATGATCCTGGACAACCTGCTCTAAGTGAACCTGCTGTAGCAGAGGGGTTGGACCAGATGATCTCCAGAGGACCCTTCCAATCCCTACCATTCTGTGATACTTTCCATGGTCTGTCTGCCTTCTTGGATCATACAACTCTATTTTTTTAGCTGTGCTTCCTTGTGCATTGTTCTTGCCTTTGTTTCCTTGTATCTGTGCCTCTGAATTTTGTCATCTTGCAGTAATCTCAGTAGTTTTTCTTCATTCTATTTTATTTCTTCTCTCTGTCCTTGCCTCATCACTCTCTGCCACATCATGCAGCCCTACTATTACTCTCTTCAGCTCCTGGTTTTCAGAATATTAGGAAAAGTAATGCAAGAGAATTTTCTAGGACACATGGATTTTTCCAAGTGAGCTTTTGTAACACACATTAGATGTGAACGATCAGGCTATATTTATCTGTTTTATTTTGGATGCATGTCTTTATTATTCACCTTTCCTGTGGGTGGAATAGGAAATCAAATTCATAAACTTGGGCTAGCAGTTTCTTTTCTTATCTTCCAGCTTATCTCCCGTGGCAGAGTTATTAACTGCCTTAATGGAGATCAAGCTCTTTCCTCAAAAAGCACATATACAAGTGAATATTTGTGAGCAGTTTTGCCGTAAACCCTCAGTAACAATGTGAGAAACATAGGCAAAAAGAGCAGAGCAGAGGGCTGCGAGACTGTGTGAGCTTGAGACCTATACGTGTTTTCCCTGGGCTTTCTTGAGAGTTTTGCTGGAACATTTGGTGTAGCTGTATGGAGAGCTTGTCTCCTAGAAAACAAATAAAATTTCTTGCTCTCCACTTGGATGGCATTACTTTCCAAAATGAAGGCTTTGGAGTTACTCAGATCAAGCAGAAAGAGGTTTCTCACATAAATATTTTTGATTAATTATTTCTCTCTGTTTTATGGAATTCTGAAGTTTATGAGGCAGTCCTGCAATTCAGCAAAACAGCTTCATTTCTGAAAAGGTAGGAAGGGATTGTGTTTTACTTCAGGGGAGGAAGAACACTACAAAATTATGAGATCGGAGGTGGATATCTAAAGTGCAGCTTAGAGGTCACATGTAGCTGCTACTCAGTGTGCCCTGTGGCCCTTTGCACCACAGCGCTTTTACTGCATAAAGACACTACATAAATAGCAGTGGTTTCAGGGTAACCAGTAATAGCAAGTCTCTCCCCTATTTTGGGCATCCTTATGTTACTCAAGGGCCCCAAGTCTCCTTATCTTGAGTCATCCTGTCATAGCAAATGGCTTAGTTGCCCCAGTAGTCACATGGTTATCATTAGAAAGAAGAGAAGAAAGAGACAAATAAATATAACTCTTGCTGGGTGACATAAACATTGTGTGTGACTTTTAGGCACAGAAGTGACTTGTATTTAAAATGGTAATTCTTAAAGATTTATGAATTTACAAATACTTTCAAGGCAATATTTCCTATTTTTTTTTTTTCCTTTTTGCATCTAGGAGGATTCTGAAAAAAGTAACTATGGAGCCTTCAGAAAGACTGGCTAATCTCCAGGCCCTGTGGGACAGTCAGACAGTGGCAGAACTCGGACCTTGTGGTGAGAATGAATTTAGAGGCTCGAGTACAAAAAAGGCTGGAATTACAGTGTCAGGAAGTTAAATTCTATTTCTGGCAAAAGCTTGTAGAAGTGTAATTAGTTTTAAGGTGTAATTAGCATGGAGTAGACTTCTGATTGGTAGGTGAAGGCACTATTTTAAGCTTTCTTGCAACTCGCTGGGCAAAGATAGGGTAGTCTCAGTTTCTTTCAGCAGCACAATGGACAGTCTTCTGAGAGAAAAAGAGGGTACGTTTTGAATGGCTGGATCTTAAAGTATTAAAGTATCCTTTTATAGGTGTATTTGCTTGTTTTCTTGTTACACTATTATGTTAAATACTCTCTTGGGTTGTTTTTAGGAGGCTTTTCGCAGATGTATGCCTGTGTTTGTGATTGGCTTGGATTTCCCTATAGAGAAGAAGTGCAGTGGGTAAGTACCTGTCTTGTTTAGGAGCTCTTTTCAGCTAACTGTACAAATGATGAAAGAGTAGGTAAATCATAGTACTTGGAAAAAAACCCAGAAGTTCTGTAAAGATATATTTGGTTATGTATTTTTAACAGGATGTTGATACAATTTATCTGACACAAGATACCAGGGAGTTGAACTTGCAAGACTTCAGCCACCTTGACCACAGGTAAAGAATATGCAGTAATCAAGATAGCATTTCTCAAGCTTTCCTTGTTCCCCCTTGCAGTAGGGTTTGCCTGACCTAGCTGAAGTGGGATGGTCCCATAGCTGTTACTTGAATGTGTAGACCTCTGAAATGACCATCTGTAGCATTTTTAGCTTTCAGCACAAAGCTGCTGTTTATGCACAAAAGCCTCACGGAGAGCGCATTTCATTGAGGCGCCTGAGAAGATAGATAAATATATTTTGGTATTGGAAGTACTCCAAAAAGTTAGCAGATAGTTAACTTTTCCTGTGACGGCAGATATAAGAGCTCCAATTCAGCAGAGAATACATGCAACTACATCTGGTAGGCAAAGCAAAAAAGCAAATCATGAAGTCTTTATTTCAGCAGAATCTTTTTCTCGTGGTGTACACAGTAGAGGAAATTATCTTTGTCAGCAAGTCAGTAGAAGGTTTAAGTTGTTCAACTGAATCCTAGCCAGTAGTTTCTCCATTTACAATAGATGCTATCAAAAATGTGTAATTCCAGAAAGGAACTAATTGAAGGTAATTTTACATGAGATGCTGAAACTTAGATAGATGTTGTGTTTGGTTTACTGAATTTAGCTAGCTGAGAAAATTGGATTCTGAGCAAGTTGAATCCAAAGATGTTTAAGATGATATAGGAGAGAGTCTTAACTAAAATCCGTAATTATACAAGGAAAATGACAAATTTAGGAAACTGTAAATAAGTTAGAGAAAACATTTGTTACTTTGGGAAAGCCTAATGGAGGAATTAAGAATCTGTCAGAGGTACAATATTATAATATTCTAACAGGAAGGCTGAACTTGGAGGTAGTTAAATAAGAGTATTTTGCCACAGCATTCTGTGCACCCTTAGGCTATCTAATACGTAAACTTGCAAAAAACCCGCTCAAATACTTACTCAGCTGCTGTGATGGGTTTTCAGCCTGCACTGAATCCCATGGTAAAGTACCTAAGCTGTTCCTGTGTTGACTAAATCAGAGGTAACTCAAACAAGACTACAGGGCTGCATGTAGTGCATGACGGAGGTAGCCAAAGACTTAGCTTGGTTAAACCTTGCTGAGACAAGATAAGGAAGGAAAACTATTCAGCACAAGTGAATGTGGAACAAGAACATAAGTAGAAGTTAAAGATATTACAGGGTGGAGGTGATAAGCACACCATGGGGCTTTCTTGAGAAAGTGACACAGCTTCATTAGAAATTAAATGTTTGAACAATTTATTGGGAGTGAAAAAATATTACTTATTAGGAAAGAGCAGATAGAAGAAGTGTTTTAAGTATTTAGAGTACTTCAGCTTGTTCAAAGGAATAGTTGGCTTTCAGAAAATGGAGTAGTGGGTTTATTGCTTCACAGAAGTTTTTCATAGAAGCATACCTTACAAAATTGACGTCACTGACGAAATATATTTGTGTTGTTAATAAGTTTTTACTCAATGCCTCATGATTGTGTAAGTCCAAAGATTCAAAAGAATTTTTGAGCCATTTACATGCCCTGAAATCCATCTTCTGATGAGCTTCTATGTGTTGAGAACTGAACTGGGAAAAAGGTTTTCGATTGAAATTTCAGGAAAACTAAATTTTTTTAGGAAGCCAAAACCTTATGTTATTCATTAAAAATACAAATTAGGATCTTGGATCCTACTAAGTTCAAGAATGTATGCGAGTGTTTTGCAATATATTGAGCAAAGTGAGAATGCTATACATTAGCAATATGCCATCATGCTTTGGATTTTGAGAGACTATTGTATATCTTGTCCACCTCATTTTGGGGATTGCTGAAACTATGTACTTCATGTTGTGGAGTAGATCTGAAGCAAGGTAGGATGAACACACCAGCTCTCTAGATAGAGGGCCTGTGCATTGCAAAAATAAACAATTTGTGTTTTTCCTAGTAAAGCATTTCTGTTAGCATGATGGCATGAATTATAGATTAATTTAAGTTCCCAGAGTGTCTGACATTTCGAGTGCATAGCATGGCTTGCCACATGGGAACAGGACTTCTGAGGTTTTATCTGAAGTTATGCTGTGCTGTGAACCATATAATTGTTTAACAACAACAATAAAAAAGACTCAGAATGAACAGGACTAATTTAATTCAGTAGCGTAATTTTCATCTGTGTAGCATAGGTTTTAACATATTTGGATATTCAAAAAATTGTCAGAAAAGTGTGATTGAATAGATACCCCCCCCCGTTCTTTTCACTGTTTAGATTTCTTGCCATCTTAAACACACTGGGGGACAGAGATGTTGACAAAATGTGAAGGCATTAGTGAAGCTTGAATGTTGTTGAAACTTGGAGAGATTTTCTGCTTTCCAGAGGAACAGAATCTGTTTTCATTTTAAGATGGGACAGATTTACATTTTGTAAATCTTACTTTATTCCGGATGGTAGTTTAGTAAACTAAAAAATATGAGCAACCTAAAGTAACTCAATAAGGGAAAGTTATGAGAAGGCCCTGCTTTTGCAAATGGTTGTTAATGTTCTTTCATAGTGTACTGCAAACAAATTCGGATCACTGTTAGTACCCCATCTAGAATTTAATAGAATAGAGTTAATAAAGCGGTATATCATTTTGAAAAGGAAAACTTGGTAACAAGTGTAATGAGGTTAGGCAAGCTCAAAGTAAGAGAAGGACTTATAGGTAAATTCCTAAAGAACCCTCATTGGTCAGAATCACCTTCAAAACTTTGAACAAAATGAAAAAAGACTAAACTGAATCGTTTCTCCTTAAAAGTCAGATAGTAGAATCTAATCTGCAGAACAGGCAGAGGTTCCACTGCCTCCAGGCACATGGGGAGGAAGAGGTTGTGTGTATGTGTTAGCAGTTGCTGTTACTGAAGTGTGCCTGTATCTAGGGTTTGAACAAACAGGGCTCGAATACGGGAGAAAATTAAACTATTTAAAGATGAGAATTTGCAGATCAGTTAGGCTGGACTGTTTAAAAATATTCTTGTCCTGCCAAAGCAGTGTTTATTTAACTTACTGAAAGTATGATGGTTTTCCTACTAACTCCGAGCACCCCCCATCCTTCAGTTGTTTCCCTCTAAGGCCTGAGGAGGAAAGAAAGGGATGGCCTCAGGCAAGTTCTGCCTGCAGCCACATCCCCCCACATCCCCATCCCTGGAGATGTTCAAAAAATGGGTGGATGTGACCCTTCTGGACATAGTCTAGTGGTCATGGAGGTGTTTGGCAGAAGGCTGGACTTGATGATCTTGGAGCTCTTTTTAAACTGTAACAATTCTATTATTTGCCCTGCGTCATTCACCACCAGCTGTGGTTGGCTGGTTTCCACTGGGTGGATAAACCAAAGTTACACCTAAAAAATTACTTTTAAATTCACTCTGCTTCCAAGGCAAAGGCACCAGCAAGAGGGACATCAAAGGCACTCATTCAGACCTTCTTTACCAATCACTCCAGGGAAAGGCAAAGGAGGAACAGAAGTCTTAAGTGGACATTCCTTACTCTATAGCATTGTTCCTGCCTGCCCAGCCTAAGGAAAAATATCTCTTGGTTGGTTTTCCCCCCACTCTAACACTTCTCTTATCAGTTGCTGCTTTGTGTGGAGATAAAGACTGTGTCTGTAGGAACAAAAAACGATGTGGTGGACAGAAATAAATCTATACACTCCGTGAAGCTGATAAAACTCTACTGTGCCAGTGTAAATGAATTCGCCACAAGACTTGATGTGTGCTGTGAACAAGATGGAAAACAGGCTTAATCCTTGAAGGGCACCACACAGTAGTTCCACTGCAGGAGTATGAAAATGGTCTATTTGCATGAGCTTCACAGTTGGTGGGCTACAGTCTTTTGCCGCAAAATGCTGCACCTTCTTACTGTTACCTTAGTGATGGGCCTGTACTTCCAAATCTAGCAACTGCCATTCCCAATATAGCCTGCTGAAGGCTTCTCTGTATGATGTTGCCTTGTCTCCTGGTTTTGCTATGTGTTTAACAGCCACCCTGACGTGTCTGAATGTTTGTAGAGGAAAACAGAAGGGGGGAAGGGTGCTGCTTGTTTAGTGCGGATCTGTGCCTACCTGTGCGTGTCCTGAATGAAAAGCTGGGCAGTGGGAGTATCTTATAAAAGGCAGTGCTCTTAGACTTCTCCCTTAAACTGAGGCTTGGATGATGCTATTTTGTTGATCATAAGTTCATGTATATTACATGAACATTTACTCATTATAATGAAAGAAAGATGGGCTTTATAAGTAGCTGTTAAGTCCCAGTGCAGGTATATATATATATATGAATTAATATGTTGCATCAAAATGATCCACCTGCTATGCTGCTAAATGATGTTCTAGTGCTTGAGGAGTGATTTTGCTAGGGGCTACTATACAGACATGACATTTATCAATGTCTGTTACTGGAGAAACTTAACAGAGGGAGAGCATATCGCATTTAGAGGCTTGGAAAGAAGAAAATGGGAATAACTTAGAATTTCATTTGTGAAATCCCTTTTACAATTAAGGAAGGTTTGTGCTGAAAGTCGCATTATCCATTTGCAGGTCTCCTACTTCCTAGGGGAATTTAACTATAGAGATGAGACAAGGCGGTGTTCTCTAGAAGCATTCAGTCATGGAATTATATTAAATCATCAGACTGCCAAAAAGCTTTTTAGCATCATGCTAGATTATAATTAGAGGTGATTAAGAAGCTTAAATATATCCCAGGCTGAAGAAAAAATAATGCTAGCAGTAAGAATGGCAGCCCAGACAAATTCCTGATTTAAAAATTCATGTTAGAATGGATGTTGGTTGGCCAGTCAAAATTTTGTATTAAAATATAAGAAAGATTCAGAGTTGCTGGTGTTGCTCATTTTTCAGAATGCAGAGCTTTCTGCAGTAGGGCTGGTGGGCAGTTGGCGTTGCAAATGCATGGGGAATTGGATACGTAAGAACACTTTAGAGAACACTTAAGAGACTGTTTCAAATGACCAAAGCCTACAGTTATATGAAATGTGTGTAAAAGTGTTTTTCTTTTTCTAGAGACTTAATACCTATAGTTGCTGCTCTGGAGTATAATCAATGGTTTACAAAGCTGTCCTCCAAGGATCTGAAATTAGTAAGTAATAAATTGAAACAGTATCCCTGCTCCTACTGTTTGTGCTGTGTTTCAGATGATTCTGTTACCTTTTTCGAGGTGAACTTTTTTAAGCAAGCAGAACTGAGCAATGTACTGAATATTTTTTTTTTCCCTTAATCATATGAGGAAAATTTAAACTGTTGGATAATTAATTCATGCCATGGAAACATTGCTGAGAGTCAGATCTTGTTATGATTTCAAGTGAATCAAGTTTGTAAACTTTGTTGGGCAATGACAGTGGCCCATGGAACTACTTTATTAGGTGTTGATAGCTCCCCCAAACAATACTGGGTGACTAAATAGGAAACTAAAGCAGCCAGAAATCTCAATTTCCTTTTGAAGGTGGAAAGAAAATATCAGGATTCTAGGTGGTTTTTTTCTTCCTTTCATGTAAAGCAGGTTTTTCATCATAAAGTTTCATTTCAACTTTTCTTTCTCCCAATTGTCTGAAGCTAACCCTGTCTAGTAATAAGTATGTAGTGATGTGTGACACCGATATTATTACATACCAGTTTTCTTTCTGAAAATCAAAAAGGGGCAAATCTAAACAAGTTGGACTAGTGAAAAAAGGGCCAAGAAAATCATTAATTAGGTGACATTTTAAATATGTCAAAATATACTATTTCTTCTAAACTTGAAAGTTTATAGTCACAGGTGGAGTTAGTTGTTTAAGAAATTGCTTTCATGCTCGCATCCAGAAGCTTTTATCTTTATTTTTAAAGGTCGACTCTCATCTTGTTTAAATTGATGCAGTTTTATTGATCTGAAAGTGCTTTTGTTGCATTCCTAAGATACCATTTTTCATGAAAATTCAGTAGAAACTAGCTTGCATGATTCTTGGCGGGAGAGCAGGCAAAAAACTTTTCTTCTTAGCTGGGACATCTTACTTAAAATTATGCACAGAATGGAACCGGGGGATATTTTTAATCCTGTTATGCTTTGCTGTTAAAATCAGCATTGTTAAAAGGTACAATGCAAGTAATCAGTTTCTGCCTCAGTGAAATGAGATAGTTTGCTTAGTTAGAAGACTGGCTGGTGTAGTTTGCTTAGAACAAGAACTGACCGTGTTATCTATCAGAGATATTTTTACATGAGATTTTTTGCATTCTTAGGAACTTTTATGTGGAAAACAAATAATCTTTGTCAATCTTGAAAATGCATCAATTCCTTAAAAAAAAAAAATAAAAATTATCTATCACACGTTCCATTTTCAGTGAAAAATACCAGAAAAATGTAAATTGTTGGACAGTAAATCCATGCCATAGGAACACCGCGGAGGGTCAGTATGAGGTCAGACATATCCGGAGGCCATTGAACACATTGTGCTTCATGAGTCCTGCTCTGACATTGTGTTTGATAGACAGTATCCATAGTGGTTTTATAGTACGTGCATGAAACTTTCCACTTGCTATCACACTGCTGTAGAAGCATTGTGATAATAGTTCTGAATTATTAAAATATGGAAGGCAAAGATAGAATTGGGAAGATAACTGAGCTGACAGTCTTTAGAAAAAAATTGCCATCTTTAATGTGTAAAGGTTAAAGAAGATTTTGTGTGTGTGGTGGAGCAGGGTTGTGTTTTGTTTTTTTTTATTTTTCTTTTTAGGAGATTCAATTAGTTGTAAAAAATTAGTAAATAAAAAAAAACCCCAGCCCCAAAACAAACAAACAGGAAAATAAACCCCCCCTCAAAATAAAACAAAAACCAACCATAAACCACCCATCCAAAAAACAACCCCTAGAAAATGTCAGACCATCGTTAGACAGATATCTCGGGTATGAATGTCACATTGCTGTTTTTAAAGGCAGATAATAGAATAGTTTCAGCACAACATGATCATGACTGTGGGCATCACATGAGTGTTGGTTAGTGTGTGCGATGGAGGGGGGAAAAAAAAAAAAAAGGCACATCCAGAAGCGAAATGAAAGATTATAATAAAAGGTGATGAGGTACAGAGTTTACTGTATGGCTTTTGAATCATTAAGGGTTTATCTCTCTATTTAAATGCGCACAGCAAACAAACTCTTTTGTTATCCTGTTTGGTTCATGGTACTTGCAAATGTCCATGCAAATTCTAGAATACAACAACAGTAAGAGCATGAGATGGGATTTACTTCAATGTAGATTGGGATAATTTATGCAGAAATATGCTGCCCTTAATCACTAGTCCTTAGCAGTCTTTCAAGGACCTGTATCTAGGGTGCTTTGGTCTTGGTTTTCTGTTGTTTGGGTTTGTGGGGTTTTTTTTGTATGTTTGGGTTTTTTTGTTTGTTTATTTGTTTTTGTCTGCCTTATAACAGCTTTCTTTGTGTTTCATTGTCATTTCTGGTCACGCGTTTTTCTCCTTAGTACTAGCTGACACTTTCTCCTGAAAGATTAGCATGCGTATGAACAACATTTCTTTGAATATCGAGTGTTTTCTGAATCACAGGGATAAAAATTTTTTACTATCATTATAAAAATTCATAATTGACTGGTTTTTAGTCCGCCTTTTGCTTCGGAGTCCTTTCCAGAAGTTTTCTGTTTCCACCTGACTCTCTTTTGGATATTTCTGCTGTTTTTACTTACTCTTTATGTATGACAAAAAGATGGGTTTGGCCGGGATCACGTTACAATGTACAGCTTATGACTCAACCATCTCTTCCATCTTCATGTTCTTTAACGCTGTTCTGTCTTTTCTGTGGCAGTCCACTGATGTCTGTGAGCAGATACTGCGAGTGGTGAGTAGGTCCAATCGATTGGAAGAGCTGGTATTAGAGAATGCCGGGCTTAGAACGTAAGTAGTTCCTTTGAAATGTCACATTAGTTGCTGCTTACTCCCAGAAAAAGGAATGTGTGTTGGCCAGAATAAACATTTTAAAAATTTGTGCTCAATGTCTACCTTATTCCAAGGAGCCTGTAGTCACAAAACTTTTATCAGGTTTTCCAGATGTTCCTTATGGCTAAGAAATTCCTTTAAACTGATATTTTTTTAAGATTCTGCTTGGAGAGTTGGGTTAAGTGGAGCAAAATGCATTGGATAAGAGCATCAACCCTAAGTCAAATCACACTGTTCCTTTCCAAATATTGTTGCCAGTAGAAGTATGAACACCTTTTTATCATTTAAAAAACAGTGTTTCCTGAAACACTGTTTTGTTGGGCTTTTTTATGAAGCGTGTTATTCCATCTTACGTAACACACTATTGTTTCATTCCCAAGAGAGCTGTTTTTAGCTTCACTGTGGCCTGCAGCCTGCTCAAATATAACAGGACATCTACATTAGCAACTTTTTAAAAGAAGCAAGAAAGTAGATAATTAAGTTTAATACCTTACCATAGCCTTAAAAGAAAGGTACATAGAGGTAAGCCATACAATTTAATCCTTGCAGATGTTTTAAATTTGGTAAGCTGTGGTTATTAGCTATTTGCTTTTTCCCTTCACAGGAAATAGAAGCCAAGTTCAAGTTACAAACTAGCCCAGTTGGATGTATTTGTAGTTTGTATTACTGTTAGTGTAGCATCCAAGGCCATATAGACAAGATAAACTCTAGTGCTAATGAATTTTTATCTCAATAGAAAAAGCAGTGGAAAGGTGAGAGAAGCAGAACACCATACTGAATTACAAATGAAGAAGGCAAAGAACAGGGAAAATACTTAGGGTGCTTCACTTTGTCTCCTTTTCCACTGTTTGGGTCTTTTCCCCTTTTTTAAAATGGGGTTTGCATTAAAATACCTTTAAAAGAAAATTCCCTAAATGACACAGAAAACCTGAGGTGGAGTTTGGAATTACACACAAACTCTCTGATCACTAATGCACCGTCTTTAATAGCTGACATTCAGACATAAACACCTGATCTTAATGTTGTTTTTATTGCAGTATGTGCCACGAAATCCAGTGATAATCATTCATATTAAAAGATACATTGATTATCTTTGCACGTTGCCTACCTTAACCTATCACAGTTGGATTAACTGGTTTCAGTTTTAACAGGACTTGACAGATAATCAACCTGTGACTTTGGGTTTTGTCTCCATCTACATGCACAGTGTTTTGGCATTTTGCCTTGATGTGTATCTGCTCTGATCAACATTGTCTGTCTGTTTTTGTCAAGGACGCATTTGTCAGTTTTGCCATTTCTCATATCTGCTTGCTAGGAGGAAATCCTGTTGTTTCTGGTTATCTTCCTTCACATAGCTTACAGACCAGTCATTTTTAATGAGCTGTGACAGAATGCCAAACCAGGGTTAAGAGTGAGCTACTGAGAGCAGTGCTTTGAGAAATAACCTGAGCAACTACAAGAAAGTATTTCTTCCTGCATCAGAGTCAGTTTAAGCTGACACCGTTCTTTTCTACCTCCAGCCACTCATTTCTATGATTCTTTGGTTTGGGCTACGGCCCCAAAACCCCATGCCATCCTTCCAGCTGATGAGACAGCAGACTACTGTGCCGTAACAGTCGTAAGGACCCAGAACTAGAGAAGCGTGGACTTGCTGTTGAGGAAGACAGGATGTCAAGTGAAACCCCCTGTCTGATAACATTTGCACCAGTTTAGAAGCTCTTGAAAATTTTATCCCCATTGCTATTTCTTTAACAGGCGTAAAGTCTAGATTACATTGGATGGCTTTAATGTGTATACTAAGCAACAACATTTGGGTAAGTGTGTTAACTGATATCTGGCGATTTTAGAATAGGGAGAATCATTTAGGAGGACCCGAACAAATGAACTTGAGAAGAGAGTTACATCCCTGAGGTGTTTTAGAGAATGGAACAATAAGCGGTAACCAGAATATTCATTTTCATGAAACTGCAAGACAGATTCTTTAGCCTGCAAAGGCCTGTTTGCAGGAGCTGGTGAAAATGATCTATTTGTTGTGCTTAAATACTCTGAAAGCCATCAGGCAGGATGTCTCTGCCACCTTCCACACCACCCACCTCTGCGGCCCCGTTCCAAAGGTAGTGCCCAGTTACGACAGGGGAAACAACTGAGGTCCCTGCTGCTGGTGCCTTAGACAGTGGTGTCGCATCTCATTTTCCCCTGCCGGGTGGGCTCTGAATGTCCTTTTTTTTTTTTTTTTCTCCTTCCTGTTATAGGGATGTTTTCTAGACAGATCTTGTGGAATTGTTTGTCAGAGACTTCCAGATGTGTGGTATTCTTATCCTTGTTGAAATAGCCTTACTCTGCCAAATATATAGGTAAAATGAGTCTTTTGCGCTTTACCTCCAAGCCTGAATGTCCTTAGCTCAGCCAAGTGTGGCTGTGCAATGCATACAGAACAAGTTTGATGCTTTATAGAAAGTGTCAGGCTTACATTTCGTGTTCTCTTCAAGTGTGCAGCCAAAAAAAAAAGTAATAAATTTTAGGACTTGAAAGAAAGAGTGGACATAGGAAGTGAAGGCATGTTGCCCACTGAGCACATTCCAGGTGCCTCTGTGCTTGGTAGAGGCTGCATAGGGAGTGGGGAAGCTGTATTATTTTTTTCCAGAATGAGCCTTGGAGGCCCATGTGCCATATGTAGGTAAACCAGTGCTTTCTGGTGGCAGCCGATTTGTTGTGCCTTTGCTAAGTAGTTCACACACACCCCAGTGGTCCAAAATGTTCTGGTAATCCTGCCTATATTGGTGGCAAAAGCTGGAGCAGAGTTTGTAAACAAGCCTGGAGGTGTAGGCAGAACACTGTAGTGACAGGAAGCTGCTAGGGATAAAGGAAGAGGAGGAAACTCGCCATGAAGAAAGGGTTTCTTGTTTGTTTTTCAACTCAAAACTCATTTTTCTTGGCTGGACATAAGGAGCTTTGATTCAGTTGCCTAAGGAGAGGCATCTAGTGCCATTTGAAATGCTGGAGGGTATCCACAGAGTGTTGGCAAAGGTAACTGTGGACCTACAGGAGATATGTAGTCTTCTGCATCAGCAGCTGGTAGCAAAGCAGGATACCCTGAGGCCTGTCAGGCGGCAGAGATTGAAGCCCAGAATTTCTTTTTGTTGAGTGTATTCACATGCTGCTTGTATTTTAGGAAATGAATAAATACATTTTTCCTAAAGGCAGCCCATTGTCATGCATTTGCAGCACTGGAACCCATTCTAGACCCAGGAGTCTGTTTGAGGACATGGGGTTTCAAAGGGAAATGAAACTTTCCTGGAACATCTCTGTACTCAAGTACACCTTGCAGGAACTGATAACCAAAAGCTACTGCAGCTGTTGCTGTCCGGTCTCCAGTTCTCAGTGCACAGACTGATCTAGTTTTATGGTAGGCAAGCTCTGTCCTGACGAAAGAGGGCAATGTTCATTATCACTCTTTTAGCGATGTAGCTGGTAGTTCACCACCACTGGCCTACACGAGGTGTGCAAGAGAAGGAAGCTCAAGGCATATTTTTGATTGCTACCTCAGTGTCTAATTTACGTGAAGTAAGAACATTGAAATTATAGTCTCAGTTTAATGAAAGCACCCAATAGGTATAGTCCATTAATACACAAAAGCTTCCCAGTAAGTACAAGGACAGGTTTGAGGATTTGCATTATTGCTGGTAACAACCAACAGCCTTCTGACTTAATGCAAGGAACATGTCTCCACCAGAGTCTGACGGTGTGGTCATGCAGGAAAACACAAACTAGCTTTGAACTTAGGGCTATGGGTGGTGGCAGCCCAGCTGCAGCAAAATGCTTTCAAACAAGGCAGCATTCTCATGCCTCCCAAGTGAATTTGGAACAGAGGTAGGTCACATTAATACAGCTACCTACTGTAGTTGGTTAGTTGAAGTTAGTTCAAAGCTATCTGTGCTGCCTGGCCTGGCTGTTGTGAGCTCTGCAGAACTGATACACCATCATCTCTCTTGGGACACAGTGCTAGGGCTGGGGTCAGCCAGTTATGTACTTTGATGCTTCTCACTGTAAAAAGAAGCAAGCCAAGACCTTTTCATCAGTGTGCTGCTGTTCTTTGAGAAAGCTATTTCTGCTGTCTTACAAGGTCAGAAATACTCCTGATTTGTTGACCTGGATATGCTGCAAAGCCCGTCTGTTTGAGTGACTGTTGGTAGAGAGCTACTGCGAGTGAGGGAGTTGGCTTGTGAGTGATGGAGGTAGTGGTATGTAAGTTTGATTTATATATATGCACCCCACTCATGGGTGGTTTGGAGGAGAGGTAGATGTGCTCAAGTTTTCAATTATTTCTGTAACTTCTGGTTTACATCTTCAGATCTTTATCAAAAGCAGTTTGAGCTTTGATTGAGTGCCCTTCGGTTTCTTAGGTCACAGAATAAATAAAAAAATAAAATAAGCCACTTTGAAAGATGGCAAATTAGCCAGATAAGCATTTGAAGAGTCAGTTACTGCTCTGCAGTAGGATAGGCCTCTTCTGGCTAGTAATCCCCTGATGCTTTTAAGCCTCTGAATGTGCTGTTGATATAGGAGATAACAGAATTCTTTCTTCTTCTGTTTTCTTGCAGAGATTTTGCGCAGAAACTAGCCAGTGCCCTAGCCCATAATCCCAACTCAGGACTCCATACGATCAACCTTGCTAGCAATCCACTTGAAGACAGAGGTGCTGTAACATTTATATGTTTCTCTTTCTACAAATGTAACAGGGGGATTACTGCTGCTCCATACAGCTTTGCCTAAATAATAGGTTATTGTTCTGTGTGTAATGCTATTGTGTCTGTTATTCACAAATACCTATTGTTCACAAATGACTGAGAATTACTATTCTTTTTTTGATTTATACATACCCATTAGCTTGTTGAGAAATATTTAAATGTCTTAACCAACCACGGACTTCCTTAGGCTTCATTACATTTCATAGAGGTTTCTGTTAAAGGAAGATAGAACACAGTGGCTGTTGGGGACTAGAGAGTAAATGAAGTGGTGTGCAATTTTTAAAGGCAATGTAATCAGTTAAAAGATGAAATATGAGGCAACTTTGTAGCTTGGATGATATTTTCCTGATGGTCTTGTGGTTTTTTTCAGCCATAATTCCATATTTATTTTCAGTATTGAATCTATTCTTTTTTTTTCAGCTTTGTGTTAGCCCGTCGTGTTGCCAGCACTTGGCGATGTTCAGTAAAACTGGCATAACGGGCATCAAAGTGCTGTTGACTCCACAAGATCAAAAATCAAGCTGAACAGCTCAGCTTTTCTCAGATTAGGCACCACTAGGCATGATTTCAGTACATATCAAGTCATTCCCCTCCCTTGACTACCTTCTTTTCACCCAAGAGGCATTTATTTTTAAAATAGGGTTACATTCTTTCAGTCTGGAGTTGACCCTTCAGCACTACCCATGTGAGATTTCCATTTGCTTCACTTAATGCATTGCAGGAACACAGTGTTCTGGGATCAGACTATCTTGTGCTCCTGTTGGGCTAGAAAAAAAATAAGAATTTTATATAGTGAACTTTTTCTTCGTTTATTTGCTCTGTTTTGGGGAAAATTTCCAGTCTCTTTGTTGTCATGATTCAAAATGGAAAAACTCTTAATTTTTTTTACAACCTGACTGACTCAGAATCTTTTGTGGGTGTCTCTCATTTCTTTCTGGTTCAGTGAGGAAAAAAATACGGGAAGAGTTTTTTTTTTTTTCCTCTTTTGCATCTCTCTTCCTTTTGACTAGAAAAAAAGTAAGAAAATAGTTTTTGTTTGACCTGTTCAGAGTTATTTTTCTTATTTACAGTTGTAAATTTATTCATTGTTTAGCGCTTGCCCTCCTTAAGAATCCGTATCATGTGAAAGCCAACGTTCTGCTGAAGAATATTATTACAACATGCTGTAGGCCTAACTGCATTGTACAAAAATTTCTGTTGGAAGCTGGGAAAAAAGTCTCTTACGTTGTTGATTCTGCTTTTGAAGAAGTGTGTTTAGATTGTGTTATATGAAAGGACACTTTTTTTTTTAAAAAGAACTCATTTTTTATCTTGAAAGCAAAACAAGTGACCAGACATTTGGTAGATACTCTGCAGTGCAGGGGCTTTTTTAAAAAACAAACAAAAAAACCAACCAAAAAAGCCACACCAACCCACAAAAAAAAACCCAAAAACCAAAACCACAGCCCCTCCCTCCCCCAAATGAAACCAGTGTGGATGCTTTCTCTGCAATAAATCTGTAGATTCAAACCATTCTGCAGTATCCACGTACAAGATACAAATGAAATGCAGAAACTAAAACTTGGAGAAATTAGTAGGGATTTTTTCATTATCTTTGTTTCTGCTATCACACACGCAATTAAGATTTGACCTTTTCATTAGAATTAGATAAGTTATGTGAGTACTTAAAGAGAAATTAACTCTAATCTCAATGTGCAAATATTGCAGCTTTTAAGTTTAAGACAGATTTGTGTGCCTTGTGATCTGATATGCACTGAATGCAGGGTAGATCTGACTTTATTAAACTGAAGGGGCAGCAAGAATTTCACAAGTAAAAGCTGCTATAATGGAGATTAGAGTAAATATTTGGATTTTTGGAAAATACTTTTTGAAAAAACACCTGCAGGAACTGGAAATTCAACAAGATTCTTTTGAAATTGTAAGGGAAATAACCAGCATTGTGTGAATTATGGAGAAGGGCATATCGTTGTGCCTTGTTTAAACAAAAAACCCACTCTAAGCTCTTATATATTATTGAGTACTAATAAGTAAAGACATTCTTATTACTACATTAATGCAACTGTCTGAAGTCCAATGGAAAGTGTTCTTAGTTTAACTAAGGTGTGGGACCTGGCTTCAGTTCAAATACAAAGCAGTGTTTATATGAAGTGATTTACACTGAGTCCAGCATCTTAATTTGTGATTGCCTTTCCTTTATGGTACTGTCAATATTTGTGAGACTAACACCTGGAAAGTTTATTATCAATCCTGGCTTTAAAATCTAGCCATGCTAAAGCAATGGGAGTTTTGCTTCAGGCTCTAGTAGGATCAGAATTTAATCTCATGTTTTGTTAAAAATAATACAAAACAAACAGAAGCCTGGAAATACTCAGATTCAGAACTGTGTGCCTGGATGCAGTTAACTCTATTTCTGCCATTAGAGCTCTTAATCTCTGTTATGAGATTAGCAAAAATGGGTGGCTTAAAGAGTGTTCAAGGGCCTGAGTGACTGAAAGCTCTTTTTCTTTTCTGCACATGATTCCTGTATCTTAGAACTGGGTGAATCCTTAACTCCCAGTGCTGGTAAGGTGTTAGAACCATTATCCTTGGCTAGAGTGATAAGTGGTCTGCAGATTGCTAGCTAAATGCAAAGGAGAGGTAAAATTATTTCCAGGACATCTTACTCAGAATGCTTCTCAACAAAAGCTACATTTGTGATATCCTTAATGATTCTGATTGTACTCCTTTTTTTCCTCTTTTGCCAGCATAACTCTACCTTGATTTTGAAAGTATACATTGTGGCTAAACCAGCTTAACAAATGTGGATAGTCAGCAACAGAATAGAAATTCTGAGGGCAGTTTAAAATAGATTGAGCCTCCTACTTCAGGGGAGTTAAAAGACTTCTTCCAATACTGGAGCTATGAAAGACAATCCTAGTAATATGACTTGATTAATTCCTGCTGAAAGTTGGTGAAGACGTCCAGTTACCATTGTGTTTTACAATAAGCAATGCCAAGGCTTGCTTTTACAGGGACTATTAAAATACCCCTGCAGTGTAGCAGCTTTCATTATCAGTGGTAGGTAAAAGATGGCAAAAGCAGAGTAAACGTATGTATGTGACATACTATCAGACTGTTTTATGTCCGCATATGTGGAGAAAGGTATCAGCTTTTTAACTGATTGTGTTTTGAATCAAGTAAAAGGCTTTACCCCCTTTGCCATTTCTCTTCAAGTGAGTTGCTGTTGAGGACTGTATTTCACATCTCAGGTTAAGCCTGGGTTTTCCGTGTTGAATTAGGGTTTCCTCTAATAAATACTTCATGGGTTGGTTCCATTGTTATTTAGGATGTTCCCTCTTAATCAAATTTCAATCTTTTGCTTAAGTGGGGTAGATTAAATTTATAGAGTGTGGAACTTGAAGACACTGAGAAAGGGCTTTAATGAAATGTGCTTTTTTTTTCTCTTCTCCCCTCTCTCTTCTCCCCTCTCTCTTCTCCCCTCTCTCTTCTCCCCTCTCTCTTCTCCCCTCCCTCTTCTCCCCTCTCTCTTCTCCCCTCCTCCTTCTCCCCCCTTTCGCCTCCTCTTTCTCTCTCCCTCTCTTTCTTCTTCCCCTCTTCCTC
>JAAGNO010025612.1:66091-81806 GCA_033439905.1 Ceryle rudis | reverse complement strand
TCTTCTCCCCTCTCTCTTCTCCCCTCTCTCTTCTCCCCTCTCTCTTCTCCCCTCTCTCTTCTCCCCTCTCTCTTCTCGATGAAGTAGTCTAGTCTTTTTTGGCATCTTAACAGGCTTTTACTGTTTCAGATCACAATCAGTTGTAGCATTTCCAAGCCTGTGTACTCACTGGTAACCTGCAGGCTACTGTAAGGGAATTACGTGGCCATTACGACTAGGTGGAGATTTCAGGCTCTTAGGGTTTACCTCAGAAAAAGAAAGCAGTGTTAACTAGCGTGATTGTCTCTCTTGCCTTGACAGCCCTTTCTTTTAAAAGAAAATAAAAATAGTTTGAAGTTTCACATCAAGTACCATTGTTGGGTTGACTTTTGTGGGGTTTTTTTTTAATGCTGGGTTGGGTTTTATGGTGAACCATAAAATTTCTAGGTGTCCCAAGTGCTGACTGTTTGACATGTGTAATATCTTTCCTTTGACTTGTTCTCAAAAGCATGTGCGTATTATATAGTTTTTAAACTACATAAGGTGGCTCACTGATCGTTAACAGCAAAATTCCCTCTCTCTTCAGTGGGTGGAAAAGGAGGGATCTTCACTGCATCAGTCATTTCAAAGATTTATGCTCATAAAAAGACAGGGTCATTTTGGGTCCCCACAGTGAGTGCAGTTCCTCCTGTAGTTCCGCCAGTGCAGTTTGCTCCTGGTGCGATTACTGGGAAAAGCTGCTATCACGCAGTCAATATGAAAATGTCCATTTTCTCTTTGCTTTCCCACAGGTGTGTCATCTTTGAGCATCCAGTTTGCCAAACTTCCAAAGGGATTAAAACATTTAAATTTATCTAAAACCTCCTTGTCACCTAAAGGTATGTTTTATAAGTATGCTTCTTTTCCTATTCTAAAAGTTTCAGGCTTCCATCCTTATAATACCTTTCCTTACCAGATTATAATTAATTTTGTAAATGATGTACATGTGTATTCTCAACAGCACAGAGGCTTATTTGAAGTCCTGGATTGCTGAAACATGGATTGGGTTCTGTGTCCCCTTCAGCACTTTGAAAAACTCTTGCTTCTGTAAGCTTTGGGCTTGAATCTGTACTGTAAAGAAAGACTGAATTTAGAATTGGCATAAATTATACTTTTCATATATGCTTCAGAAAGATATCTGAAGCAAACACATCGGGGGAATTTTCCAAATGTTTTGCATGCAGTTATTTTATGAAACCAAGTGTTGCGACAATGCCTATTAAGTGGTTAGCTCTGAGTAAAGAATTCTTTGTTTTATAATTTACAATTTTCTGATTTTATATTGTAATTGAAAGTATGTATATTTTAAAAGCAATGTCATTACTGAAACACGAGTCAGAAGCTCTCAGGATTTTTTACGTTGTTATTTTACAAATACTGGACACAGTGACCTCTTAAACAGACTTTACGAACAGAAGGTCTCCTGTGTAAAACATTAGTGTTAAAAATAGGAAAAATGCACCGACATTACTGCAGCTTTTTCACAGATGCTGATGACCTGGAAAAGATGAGTGAATTATGGTCCACATTACTTGATAACAGACGGGAGCCATGCTCTTTTATCATTTTAATTATTGCTCTGTAAAGTGCAGATTCTGTGTTCATCTAAGCTTTGAGGGTTGACCTGAGGGAATATGGGTGGGAAGAAGGGGGGTTTTTTGTTGGTTTTTGGTGGTGGGTGGTTTTTTTTTTTTTAGTGTCTTTAGCTCTTGGTATGTTTAAGTAAATAGGAAACCCTAAACTGCATTTATTCAATCATGATTTTCATTAAAAAGCCTTGTAAAATGCTGGGGTTGTTTTTTTGCACTGCTAACTTCATTTTTGCTGACAAGCAATTGTTCAAGAATCTTGACTAACTTTATATGTAAGCTTGAAATTAGATGTTCAGGAATTTGACACAAACTAATGCAGTTCTGGCATATTCAATCATCCTGTGCTTTTTCTTCATGTGATCTGAATGATTTCAGCAAGTGCTTGTGATCGTTGAGTCAGGAGAACACTCTGGCTACTCTTCTGTCTTCATAAATAATATGTACCAGCTTGATGAAGTTATCTGTAAAACTCCTGTCAGTAAAAATGAAATCTGAATTTATGAAAAGAATTGGGAAGGTTTTTAATACACTTTTTAAAGACAATCTGTAAACAAAAGCTGAAAATATTTTCCAATATGTCTAATATGGATCTCACGTGAATCCTAGTCCAGACTGCATTGCAGTAACTGTCTGTTCTCCAGAGAGTAAAATGTCACCATGAATATTGTCCCATGGCAGCTCCTTGGTATTCCGTAGAAAAGTATATGCGATGTCATAAAATTGGAGTTTTTGTAACACTCTGGACCTGAAGAAACCCAGCTTCACCTCTTCAGTTGTCTTCAAAACTGTCTGTCTAAGCCAGCTTTCATTTAACTTAAGAAGACAGTACAGAATTGGTTTTAACTTCAGAGGCTATTTTAGAACTTGTAATATTTTCTGTGGGAAAAGTCTAAAGGAGACTTTAGAACTTGGATTCACTGCATTCCAAAGTACAAGGATTTTTTTTTTTTTTTATTTTAGCTTTTCAGGTTCTGAAATTCGGTACAATCTCTGGCTGGTTTTGACCTTATTTAAAAAGCACTTTCTATTGAAAAGTGAAGTTCATGTGGTAACTTCCCAGCTGATCTTTCTTCAAATATTGTATCTCAAAAGTTTCTGAGAACTATTAATGCTCTGAGCCTCCTGAGAGCAGTAAAAGAGCATGAAAGATTGTCTGCAAATGAAAGTATGATTGCTGTTAGAGTGTAGCATGAGGTAGGTGAAGTTCAAATGGTAATTTATTGATTTGAAGATTCTGGTTAAATAGAAAATTCTAGAATACTCATTCAAAGATAGGGCTTGCTTTTCAGAGGCCAAGCCGAAGGCTAATTTAAAAAATCCCTCATTCACACTGTTTACCTTTACTGATGTGGCTGATTTTGAGCAGTTGGCCCTTTTATAATCCAAAACCAGCAGAAGTTATGGATTGTTTGATAGCTCTTCTTTTTCCCCAAAACTCAGACACCACCCCTGAATTCCAAGAATTGGTTCTTCATAGTATGTGCTGAATTGTTGACAGTATGCTACATTTGTTTCTACTGCTTGTTGTTGGTGCTTATAAATGCTCTTGAGAAGACTCGCTAAAGTGAATCCAGAGCTATAAGCTTTAGTGGTTAAATAGAGCTTCTAGATCTTTTAAATTTTCAGAAAGTATTTGTTTGCAGTTTACATTTATAGATAGGGTGTAGGGTGCAGATTCAACAGTGCAATGTTGAGATAAAAATTACACCAAACAGGAAGGGGCTTTGAGTATTAAAAGCCTTCTGAAACCAAAATCCATACTACTAGCATTGGAAGCTTTCTTAATATTTAGAGGCTTAGAAAACAAAAACACTGATGTGGGTTTTTTTGGTCTCTAGTGGCTTGCGAGCTTCTTCCTCCACATCCTTACTGGTAAATCCAGTTTGTAATAGTTTTTAAGTGAAGAATAGACGTGTTCTGTCCATTGAATGCCAGTCCATTTTACGCTGACCAGTAGTTTTGAGAAATTGCCCACTATTGAGTAGTAGCTTAAAACACCTGCCTGCTTCATAGCTCTGGCTGGGCACTCACAAAAAAACCCTACTGCATCTACTAAAGGACACAGTGATACTTATGTATGTAAGAAGCACACACATGTAGTGCTTGAAAGGCAGCAACAGCCATCTACAATAAATTAAGAAATTGGTGATAAGGTACAGAGCCCTCTGATGAATGTTAGATTTGAAGAGTGAGAAGTAGCCATGTCCTAATTTTGGAAAAGCCGAAGGATTTCAGAGGAAGAAAACTCTTGACTGGTTTGTTCCTGATGTGAGCTTTTTAATTTTCATGTGAAAAATATGTATTTGTTCTGATTAGGTACTGAGAGTCTTTATGCATCTCTTGATATTTTAATTAACTATTTTTCTGAAATTACAGGCAAATATATTAATTGAAATATTTTTAATTTCTAGGTCTCGTCAGTCGCTTTTGAAGTTCTGGCAATTATAATTGTTGATGTACTTGGTCTTCCACAGATACTTTTATCTAAATATTACTGTTCACAGGAAGACACTGACTGAACATTATGGAGTAAACTCTGTTTTAAAAATCTGTTTCAAAATGGGATTGCACTGTTAAAGCCACTGCAGGCTTGGCAAAAAGACTTCTTCCCTGCATCTGGGACATATACACACTGTGGCTTCATCAGGGCAGCTCCACCTGGGCAAAACAGGGCTTGCTGTGGCAGGGAAGGGTCTCGTGTTTGCCTGGTGATCTGTCTTCCTCTGCTGCAGTACAGTGATGGTAACAAGAGGTCATTAAAGACTTGTGTATATCTGTGTTTGCTGAAATTGGACACTGGCAATGTCTGGGCCAGTTTTGTCTATAGGGTCGACTAAGCTGAGTACTGACTTTTTTTTTTCAGGGGTGAATAGCCTTTCCCAGTCACTGAGTGCCAACACACTGATCACGAACACACTCGTCTATCTTGACCTCTCAGGGAATGCGCTCCGCAGTGATGATCTCTCAGTAAGCGCTTCTTTATCATTTGGGAGTTGGTGAATGGGTGTTTTAATTCATTATAGAATCATAGAATAGTTTTGGCTCAAAGAGGCCTTCAAGATCATCAAGTCCAACCTTATTCCTAGCCCTATCAAAAACACTAAAGCATGTCCCTAAGCACAACATCTAGCCAGCACTTAAACACCTCCAAAGATGGTGACTTGACCACCTCCCTGGGCAGGCTTTTCCAATGCCTGACAGCCCTTTCAGTAAAGAAATTCTTCCTAATATTCAGCCTGAACCTCCCCTGGTTCAACTTCAGGCCATTTCCTCTTGTGCTATCACTTGTCACTAGGGAGAACAGACCAACTCCCACCTTGCTACAACTTCCCTTCGGCCTGCCTGGATGTGTTCCTTTGTGACCTTTGCTAGATTATATGATCCTGCTCTGGCAGGGGGGTTGGACTCGAAGATCTCCAAGGTCCCTTCCAAGCCCTGACATCCTGTGTGTGTGAACGTTCCTGTGTGTGAGTTGTACAGAGCAGTAAGGTCTCCCCTCAGCCTTTTTTTCTCAAGTCTAAACAGCCCCAGATCCTTCAGCCCTTCCTCATAAGAGACATGCTCCAAACCCTTTACTAGCTTGGTAGTGACCTCTGTACCTTCTCCAGCACCTCAACATCTTTCCTGTAGAGAGGGGCCCAAAACTGGACACAGTATTTGTGGTGTGGCTTCACCAAAGCCAGGTACAGAGGAATGATCACCTCCCTGCTCCTGCTGACCACCCTATTCCTGATACAGGCCAGGATGCTGTTGGCCTTCTTGGCCACTTGGGCACACTGCTGACTCATGTTCAGCCTGCTGTCAGTCAACACCCCCAGGTCCTTCTCTGCCTGGCAGGTCTCCAGCCACTCCTCCCCAAGCCTTTAGTGCTGCTGGGAGTTGTGGCCAAAGTGCAGGACCTGGCATTTGGCCTTATTGAAACTCCTGGAACTGGCCTTGGCCCAGCAATCCAGCTTATCTAGATCCCTCTGTAGAACTTCCCACTGCTCAAGCAGATCGACACTTCCATACAGCTTGGTGTCATCTGCACACTTATTAAGGGTGCACTTTATCCCCTTATCCAAACAGTTGATGAAGATGTGAAACAGGAGTGGCCCCAGTACTGAGCCCTGGGGGACACCACTTGTGACTGGTTAATTGTTAAGGCAAAGGCAAATACATTTTGGTTTAATCCTCTTTTTCCTTTATTTCAGTACAGTTCCAGTAGGGACAGAAAATGCATTTTGATCTCTACTCTTTAGTATATAGTCAGAGATTAAATTGCCCCGCGTGACTAAACAAATCCACATAATTTTGGTTTGTGTTTTTAGTCCTTGGCCTCTACTGATAACCGAGAAAACAAGTGTGCCACTTGTTTCAGAGGACTTACCGTGCTCCCTGAGTTCTGTCTGGAAGTGACCAAAACACAATGAAAAATATTTATTTTTTTTTTTAAATGATAAGTGTATTGCACATTTTTTCATTGCAGGGGTGAAAACATATGACTTCTTTTGACTTAATTTCTGTTTTTCAGTACTTTTGCTTGTATAAATAAGCCTGTACACCTCCTTGACAAATGCTGTTGAAGCTCGTGATTATTTGAAGAATGTGATTATTCTTTAAATTTCTTCCTTCAGTTAGCGTAGATGTGCAGCTCTATTTTCTCCATAAGAAAATCCACATAGTCCTCAACTTGTATATATTCACTTTATGACTGTTACGTCTGTATTTCTCTCTCACATCAAAAGTGGTGTGCATGTTAATGATTTGAATTCTTTAAGTACTGAGCATCTAAAATATGCGACACTAGACTCACCCAGTCTCATCATTTAAAGTGCAGTCAGACATGTCTGTGACTTTCACAAATCTTACTAGTTTCAGACTCATCAGCACATTCAAGGTATGAGTTGAAATATTCAGTGGGATAATAGGATTTAAAAGGTTGCAAACAAATACCTAAATGTAAATAAAGACACACAGTAAATTACTCTTTATGAGTGATGTAAAAATATAAATAAAATATAACTTTGGATTTCTTTAGGCACTGCCTATCAATGTCTACCTACAATATTTTAAGAGACATAATTCCAAAAAAGTGGGCCTTTTCTTGGCCTGTCAGAGAGAGAGAGAGGGAGAGTTCAAAGAAAAAGATTATTAACACTGAGATCCCTTAGCCTATGGAATAGCAATAAGGAGATCTTGCTAGTTAGCAATTAAAATAAACCCTAGCAAGGTACAGGGATTTTTAAAGCAGGGACCTTTCTTGCACTCTAGGAACAGGGGCTTAAATGACCTAATTTTTAAAAAGATGGATCTGTTTTAGAAAAGTTGAACATGCTCTGTTTAGCTGAATTCATGTGGAGTTGAGTGTTCCGCATTTCTGTGAATTAGGTCATACTTTTATCTTTCTGTGTTGTTCTCTGAGACTGAAAAAAGCCCAAAATAAACCAGAGTATAGGAAGAAGTTTTGCATACACTAACATTTATATGATGTCCCATGCAGTACCAAAGCCATGAATATTAAAACCTTGTTACCTCTTTTGCACTCTCCCTTAATCCTTTAATATATTGCTGATATGAAGAAATAACATGGGCTTCAGACACAAATTAGTTGCTTCCTTCGTGCTTAAAGGGGTTGGCTTAAACTTACAAACCAATTAGCCTTTCTGAAATGTAACAGCAATCAGAGTGACATTCCAAGCTATTTCTAACAAAATTAATAATAATTATTTTTTGGCTGTGAAAGTGAATTGCAAGGTAACTTAAGACTTGCACGTGAAGAGTAATGTTTGGTTAAATGGGTCTGAGCACTGCTTTTTCCCCTGTTATTTTAAAAAGTGATAGCCTGCAGAAGGAAACTAGGTTGTATCGATTAGGTAAAAAGAAGTTTCAGACAACTCTTGTGGTGAGATTTTATAATAAAAGAATGAGAAAGTAGCGATCGAGCAATTGGAGTCCTAATATCAAAATTAACATGGATTATTCTTCTTTTTCTCCATGAATTACAGAGCCTGTACAATTTTTTGGCCCAGCCAAATGCCCTTGTTCATCTGGATTTGTCCAACACGGAGTGTGCGCTAGACATGGTAAAGATGTCTTTTTGTGGAGATTCAAATACCAAGGAAACTCCTCACCTTCTATCCCTAGGTGCTTTTCTGGGTTAATATACAGTCAAGTCAATCTTCTCTATTTTAAACCAGGTGTGTGGAGCCCTCCTTCGTGGATGTCTTCAGCATCTAGCTGTCCTTAGCCTCTCTAGGACTCTCTTTTCTCACAGGTACAGTTTAAGTGTCATTACTCTCAACTCCTGCAATATGTTCTTGCTCTTATGTTACACCTTTCTTTTTAAGAAGAAATCTAAGACTTTATGAAAGTCTTAGAAGTCTTAATGCTCTATGAAAAAGGTTTAATTTATTCCGAGCAAAATATTTTCTTTCCCTTTCCGCTCTTTGCCAGATGGCTGTAAAATAAGCTAGCTTGTCTAATAAGTTTTTTGTGATACTGATGTAGTGGAAAGTCTATATTTTGTCTCTGAGAGGCATAACTCCAGGCTTTGAAGTCTTACCGACTTGATTCCTCTTTAAATTTGTTTTTTTTAAAGTTTGTATTTTTCATGATTAGATCATGATTATAACGACTTTTTTTCCTTTTCTGCTGTTCTTTTCTGGGAGGAAATCCCTTTGAAAGTCTTTGAGATTGAACACTGACTTTGTAGAACACTTTCATTGTAGGAAATATTAACGTTAGCTTCAGCTGTCTTCAAATCATTGTCTTGGGTCCATATTACAGATGATACCTCATTGGGGCTAAGCTACTCCTGCATTGAGTTGTTATCTCTAGTGGGAAAAAGGCAATTTCAGGGGTTTTGTAATGTCCTGTTTGATCTTCTGCTCATGAGGTATAATAAAGATGTTCACTATTAACCAGATCTAAATGACCATCTTTATAGTTTACCAAACAGAAGCCTGATAGAAATGTCTTCTGTGCAGCAGTGCAATGCTGAGGATTGTTTAATCAACATTTTGATGACATTATATTTCCAAGCTAATTGAGAGCCACTGATTACAGAGTTGAAGAAGGCAGAGCAAATTAAACATGTAAAAGATCCATTACAGTTCTGAGGTCTTGCATTCACTATTTATTGGAATGATGAGTGTTTAGATGCTACTTCTTAATTAATTTGTTTACTTCCAGAAAAGGAAAAGAAGTCCCTCCCTCCTTCAAACAGTTTTTCAGCAGCTCACTTGCTTTGATGCAGATTAATCTTTCAGGAACTAAACTCCCCCCTGAACCTCTAAAGTAAGAATTTAATTTCATTTTCTCCTAAATGTTGCCTAAAACCTGGTTTGCTTTGTTGTTAAGCGAGTGTCTCATACTAAAAGTGAAGCAGAAAGGTTTTTGTTGTTGTTCTGTTGCTTTTTGTTGTTTGTGGGTTTTTTTCCATGGTACATTATTGATATCGCAAGAGTGAGTTTCATAATGATCACAGATTCAAGAAATGTTGTTTCCATCTTACAGTTACTATTAATCATATTTTGTTCCATAGGAATGTCACAGTTGTTTAGCTTTCAGCATCATTTTCCTGAGATATATTTCTTCACGGCTTACGAACAAAACTGTGCTCCACAGTAAAATGGGATTATGTGCTTGTGTAAGTGCCATTCCTCTGAGGCTGCGGTATTGCAACAGCCGCTACAAAACTGAACCTGTTGCAGTGTTTGGGAGGGAGATACCCATTGCACGGAGCTGTGCCCTCCTTTCGTTGGGAGGGATAGTGGCAGCAGGTTCTAGGAATGCCAAGTGCAACGGGTCTCTTTGCTCTGTCACTCACCCTGTGGCTAACAGGTTCTGATCATGTGGACTGGGTACTGGGGAGAAACTCTTCTTGCAGCCTAAAGTAGGCTGAGGGAAATTGTAGAGCACCCTGTCACCCTTCTGTGACATGTGCGGTTTTGAACTGCGTTGAACTTTGCAGCCATAAAATTTAAAGGTGTGTTTTAAAGTCAAGATAGGTCTAGATAGATAACTCTAAACTAGATAGGTCATTCTGGGGTTCTGGCAGAATCCTTGTTTTTATTGGGCTAAATCAATGAAAGGGCTCTTTTCAAAGTGCTTGCTAGCTAGTATGCATTAAAACATACATAACCCTATCCATAGTAGACACCTAGATGTGTTCACTAACCGTTTTGGGGAACACACATCCAAAATCCTAATCTGCATATAGATATGTATGTGTATGTTTGCATACTTGTGTGGTTGAGAGCCTGCTGCCTGAGAGAGAACAGGGAAGGAAGGAGAGCACTAGATCAGCAAGGGAGCAGATAGCAAATGGGAGGTGATGGCAAAATCAGAGATGTGCAGTTAGTGAGTACCAGATTGAAAGCTTTTGATATAATCTCAGGGAAGCTAAGAGAGAGAAAATCGAAAAGTGCCACATGGGAAAGAGTAGTGTTTTGGAGTATTTGTTCATAATGCAAGCTGACATTGGAGAGGACAGTACAATATGATGCTTAAGTAATATGTGCTGGATTGAAATCAATATTTAACTTCAGGAACCTATCATTTTAACTCTGACCTTTCACTCTGTTCTGTGTGATGCTCTTGGTTGCTGTTCTTGCTTGCTTAGACTTTGCTAGGGTTGGGAAGGTATGGTACTGATGTGCTTTCAAACAGAAGGTGATTATTGAGAAACACATTGGTTGATTCTGATTAATTTAGAGCTGTTGATTCCGTGGTGGAGGGCAGCAGGGAGTTTATGTTTAACAAAGCAAGAAGAATGGAGGATATATGTGACTAATACACAAGACAATCTTATCAGTGCTGCAGGAAAAAAAAAAAGAATGCTGTGAGTCATTGAATATACCTACACAGATTAGGAAAGGTGAGAAGCCCCAGACACTAAGGTTCATATTTAGCTCTTTTCCTTTTCTTATATTGAGTATATTCTGGGATATGAGGAGTTTTGGGTGGTGAGTATTCTACAATGGTCTGTGCTTATGGAAGACGTTAGTGTATTAATTTATCCCAAATACTTGTGACCACTTGATCTGCCAGCTGTGCAACAAATGAAATCTTCATAGTCCTTTTCAGCCAAAATCATCCATATTAGTAAAAACTTTCTCTATTGTTATGTTTGTTAATCTTGCTTGATTTGACTGAATTGGGTTAGAGGGAGTACTTGCATGACTGGTGTTGATGGAAGTAGAGAGGCAGCAATGGGTAGTGTAAGTTGTGCTGAGAGCAGAAACCTTTTACCAGTACAGACAGCTCAAGAAAGGAGCACCTGTCCAAAGTCCAGCTGGACGCAGATGGTTTCAGAACATCCATGCAACTCTCAGCTGGCTGGCATTTTGGTATGGGCTTCTTTTGTTTTGTTCTGATGGCAATGTTCACCTCTGCCTAGGAGGTAGGACAGAGCTCTTAATGCTTTTTGGCAGTTTCTTTGATGTGCTTTTTCTCTGTTCCAAGTTTTTTTCTTCAGTCTGAGGTGGGTGTATATCACAGCAGTACAGAGAATTATGATCTGCAGTGTATCTTGCTTACCTTCTCAAACCCTGTATTGCTTGACTAATTCACTTCAAAAGCATCCTGTGGAAGTTAATCTGGTGTTAAAAGGACTGAGGATGTGCTGTATCCTGGGGCAGCTGCTTAGCCTTTTGGTCGTAACTGTGAGAAATCACAAAATTTCTACAGAAAACTCAAGATCATAGGATTTGGTAAAGACACGAAGGTGGAAGCACCTTTTTCCAGACAGACTTATTTGTCATTGCCAAGATGGCAGTAGCACATGAGGGATGATTTCTAGGAGGAAAAATAAAAATGACATAGTGTACAGTAAAAGTACATCTCTGGTATTTTCATTGGTGCATGTCAAAAAGCTTTTGACAGTTTGGGCCTTGGAACTGTCCTGTGACAAAGGAGAAATTCCTGGTTTGCATCCATGAACCAAAGGTCGCAGAGTTGGATGTGTGATTCAAGATCAAGCCCACCTAGAGGAAAAACAACCACAAAATGCACATACCTGACACCCTGAGTCCCAAATTCACCTGATTAATTGTTATTTGATTTCTTTCTTATCAACTTCCTTTAGAGGAACAGTTGTGGTCTGTTTATTCTCATGTGCTAACTCGGCGAGTTTAAAGGTATTGGTTAATCAGTACAGTCAGCAAAGGAGATGAACTTGCTTTTTTACAGGGACGGTCCTGTTAATAGAAGTTGAGCATTTCAGGGAAGAGATTTGCTAATAAAGCTGTACTGTGAGGATGCCACGTAGTGGATGGGAAAAGGGTGTTTGTAGTTCTTGTACATAGTTAATATAGTTAATATTCCATCACAGCACTTTTTTTCCCCCCCCTTTTTTTAAGTGAAGCAATTTATACTCTCTTTTCCTTGTTTAAGTATATGTTGGCATTTTTGTTCATTTACAGACACTGCCAAAAGTTGTATTTTGATCTGTCAGTGCTATAACAAGACAAGTTTCTGATATGCTTCTCATGCAAATGCTAATTACAAGGCCAATTCTCACATTCTTCATCTAGCACTGTTGACAAGACCTTTCCATGTATTGCCATGTGTGTGATTTAAACATCGTGGCCAAGTACAGTTGTAATGTATCTGCCTTCGATGCCTTTGAATGCTGATGATTTTTCATGATAAAAACCTGAGAAATCATGATAAATTCTTAGGATGAATTTATAGGAAAGAGGTTAGGAAAAATACCAAGCCTTTTTTCTTCCTGTGAAGAGAGCGCATTTGAAGCAGTACTATGTCTCTTTTTTAATTTGCATATTTTTATGGTTGCACTGTATTTTTTATGTTACCTAAAAATGTTCAGGAAAGTCTTTGCAAAGTTATCATCAGCCAGACTAACTTTGAAGAAGAGCATGTTTGGGAAGGAGATACAGGCAAGGATCATCTGAACATTTCTAAAAACTTGCAGAGCATTCATGGCTTTTTCAAAGTCTGTATATTAATAGCTTAAGAAGTAAATAAGCACAAGATATTTGCCTTTGTTAACAGTGAAGGTCTGATTAACATTTATACCTGCAGGCCAGATTTAAATAAGTTTAAATGAAAAAACTTCCCAGGGCTCACGTATTTTATATATGGGTTTTAGACACTAGTTGCATAGCAAGTGTGTAGGCAAATGGCTCAGCAAAATGGATTGGTTTTTATCTCCGTGCATCAGAAGTTTGGACTCTGTTAGCTTGCTTTTGGACGAAATGAAGTTTGGGAAGGAAGTCCTTCTGTTTCTCTGTTCTATTACTAATTCAAAGCAGCATCTATTCTAAAGATATAGAAGGCATACACAGGTTGTGTTTGCTCCTTCTCTACGACACATGCTGGTGTGCTTTCTGATCTGACAGTATTAATACAATTGCAATATTAACACTAACTTTTATATGTGGAAAAAACTTCTCTAAGGTTTTAAAGGTGGATTTATGAAAATCATAATCAGCCATTGCTACACTTGTCTGATGTTCTGCCTAAAGACAAAGGACACCATTGTCTGGGAATATAATTTTGAAATTTGTAAATATTTGTTGGGTTGCAGAAGTGGAGAATTGCATGGTACTTGAACATGATCCAGCATTTGAGTGTTAAAAGGCACTATGTCTGGCTGAAATGGCTGGCTGCACTGCATCTTGCATATATTAAACCACCATTTTTTTTCCTGAATTTCTGGAATATCAGAATTACTGCTGTCATACAACAGAACACTCCTTTTGTAATTGTTTGATGCTCTTTGAAAGCAAATGTTGAAGAAAATTCATCTCTGATGAATGTTATTAAATGTTGATGTAGCATTAACTTTACAGTTTCTTTACTAGCCTTGCATCCCTCTCTGCATTCACTGAAGCTGCTGGAGTGTTCTGTGGGGGGGAGCTTTGTGCTGCCATTTAACAAATAACTGCTTAGCTGGTGTGGTTTTGTTTTGAAACAGTTCTTTGTGTTATAGGTGTATTTACCTGTGATTGCTTAGATGATGATGTAAGTTCTGCCTTTTTTTTTTTTTTTTTAATGGTTCTAAAATTGATCTCTTTCAGATCGCTTTTATTAGGCCTGGCTTGCAATCACAATCTGAAGGAGGTGTCTTTAGATCTCAGTAGCTGTGAGGTAAGGAATATTTATCAGGATGTGCTCAAAAGATGCAATGATGTGGAATTGGAGTTCCCGTGAAATCCACTGGGCGAGATATTCTGCCTCTGTAGTCAAAAGCTGTGGGAAAGGCAGAGCTTGGAGAAGGAGTTACCATAAAAATCATCTGCTGTGTGTTACAGCATCCTAAATAATGAGCCCAGAGGTCCAAAGCACCTGCAGCACCTCATTGGTAAAATGCTCCCTGCGGCACAACTATTACAGCTACTGAGCCAGCTGCTTGGCAGCTCCTGCTCTCTGGTGCTGTGATTACACAGGACCCTGCAGCAGGACTTTCTAAAGTGGTCAAATCTGAAAGGGTTGCAGGAAGCCACATGCCCTGAAGGCAAGTCTGGGGTTTGTCTTCCTTCAAAACTGGAGATGTGCTTCCTCTTCTGCAGGTTTGCCTTTTAACTGTGGGAGAAATTCTGCTTTCCTAATCAACTAATCAATCCAGGCCAATAGGGAACTCCAGTAAAAGTTGATTGAAGCATGCTGTTAACATAAGAGGCATTGTGCACATAGCTTTAAGTAGCTCAAGAATAAATACAAACAACCATGTCAGCTTGATTTGCTTTATCTTGTTTCCTCTTGCTTCTCTGTGCTTTGCTGTGCACTTTGTTTCTCAGGATCATGCATGCTCTTACAGGATGATGCCCGTGTGGCTACAGCTTATGACAAAAGATCAGCCATGACCCTGGGGAGCCAGTGAGGCAAAGTTTGCAAGAGTCCACATGGTCCTCTCCATAAAAAACAACTGTGAACCGGCTTAGGCTCAGGCCTTCTCTAGCCGAGTGGCCACCTTTATCTTTTTAAGCTGAAAAGAAAGCCTCTCACTTCACAGGCGGATCTTTCCAAGTCCATCACCTGAGCATTAACTGTTCTGGAAGTGTCTTTCAAATGCAATGGTTCCCTTTAAGTAGAAAGCATGCAATTTGATGAACATGTTGAGGTGCAATAATCCTTGCCTTAAGTTCGTAGTCAGTTGCTTTTGGAAAGTGCACAGACTTTCCCTTGTGAATAAAACCCAGAATCATTCTGAAGGCATTTCACAGTCTGTTTTGAGATTTTATACTTTTCAAAAAATGGTATTACTTTGAAGAGCACTATATGTAAATTCCATATAGAAAAGCTTTCAAGTCAAGTACACATGGTTCTGAGTGGAGAGATCAGACAGATGGTAATTTTTCTTTCAGTGGAAGGAAGGAAAAGGGAGGAGTAATTAAAGTAACAAAAATGAAGTGCTGTAGTCATAACTTTAAAAGAATAAATCAATAAACCACAGACATAAATAATGAGAGTATAAATTAGCATGTAAATCAACAAGAGCTGACAGGAGTGAAAATGTCCTTTCATTAAGTAGCCCTGAGGATGGGATATGGGAGAGCTTTATTGGACACTGAAGCACATGTGGTGATGGCTGACTCTCATGACACGAAGGAAGGAATCATGCCCAACTCACAGTGTTGCATTCTTGTAGCTGGTCCCTCCAAACTGACAGCAATTCCTTAGATCCTTCCCTTAACATTTTGTCACATCACTGAGCTTTATCGATTCTCATGTGCTTTGGAAAGAAAAAGTTATGATTCCACCAGCAAGGGAGTTGATGCGCCAGGAGCTGGGATCCCTGTCCATGGGGCCAGCACTGCAGGGTCCTGCTTCATGTCTCCCTGACCCTCTGTCAGCTGGGCAGGGTAATCTGAACCCAGAAAGAGAACCGTGGGAAGCTCAGAGCCAGTGACCTGCACTACTCCCAGCTCCTGCAAGAACATGCTGTTAGGAGCTAGAAAGCTGATGCTTCAGCTTTGCTCTCCTCTTTCCTACTCACTGATGGAAGGATAAATCTCTGTTCCTTCCCTCTCCCACCACTTTTAATTTGTTCCCATAGTTTTTCTTGTATATTAACTCCAAGCTTTAATCATTTTATATTGCTTGTTTTGTTTTTGTGGGTTTTTTTTTTTATTTATTTTAAATTACTTTTACTATGA
>JAAGNO010025612.1:33565-65991 GCA_033439905.1 Ceryle rudis | reverse complement strand
TATTTATTTTAAATTACTTTTACTATGAAAATTACTTTTTTTTCCTACCTGCTCAGGACTGATGTATTTCACTCTTTTCCCTTCTGCTTCCCTTAGCTTGGTCACTGTGTAAGTACCCACCATGCTTTACCTTAATTGTTAAGTAAACGGCTTTGTTTGCCCTTCCCATAGTGATACCTCACAGCTTTGAACACGCTTGGCATTTTTAATTGTTGAAGGGTTGCTCTTCATTCTCTGAATAAGAACTTGTATTTGTAGTCTCAGAAGTATGTCATATAGGAGATGTGCAGAGGGTTGGTTTTTTTCAGTATCACAGTCCTCATTGATCAATAGCCCTTCACTTAATCTCTTATATATTATTTTAATACAGTTGCAATGAATTTTGATCTTAAAAGTCAAATTATCATCACCCTCAGATTAAATAGCTACCACCATTTGTGTGCATGAAATGTTTATGTATTTAAGATTTTAAATATAGAGTTATTGGTACAAAATAGGAAGTTGTTCCTGAAAAATTGTCCACTTCAACCCTCAAAGTCTGTATAGCACAAGCATTCGGATTCTATTGTTAGTGTAATTTTAGCGTATAGAACTTTTACTATACCAACAACCAATCGGAGACCACATATAATCTGCCAGTTCCATAGATTCTGCAGTAATATATGTGGCACTCTGTGTAAAAGGGTTGTCTTGCGGTGGTCCACTCTGAGAACAAGTGTTAGCACAGAGCAAAATGGAGTGATTTTCGCATTCATACAGCCAATACTACAAAGGTTCTTAAAAAATGAGTTTAAATTGCTCCACTTCTGGCCTAAATACAGGCTGTAACCTGACCACTTCATGAGAGGATAGGCTAAAGATAGATAGGCTTCATTTCTTTGTTTAGGCAGAAGAGGAAAGGTGACTTACATTCTGTGTCTTTTACACTTTCATATGTGACTTACGATGTAGAAATTGTCTTTGACCACCAGTGTTCTTTACATGCTCAGGCGAAGCTGTTGAGCTGCTTGTTAACCAGTCACATATCTCAAACTTTCAAAAAAGTGCCACATCAAGTCTGTATTGAAAAATACTTCTGAAGGCATTTGTGGTTCCTTACTTATATCATGAATATTCACAGAATATCAGCAGGCTGATTCAGGATATTTAGCCAAGAAAGTGGACTAAGTAAAATATTACCTAACTTTTATGCACAGGAGGTGAAAAGGCTATTTCATGTTCGAAAAAGCTTTCCTTTTTTTTTTTTTTGAAGCAAGGAATGTGAAAACAGAAAATGCAAAAAGAGAATTTCTGCAGAATTTTTCCCCTCTTTTGCTTAAGTTTTTTTCAGGGGTTGTACCTAAAGTGAAACGCACTTAATGTAGTTCGCATAGCTGCAAGAAATAAGAAAATGCTTTTGTTTCTTTGGAAAAAAAAAGATAAGGTTGTGTTGTTTAATTCAGTAGCATTAGTAAGTGTGCAAATTTTAATAACATTGATTCTCAATGTTGATGCTTTCCCCTGGGAAATTTAATGATATCATAATTGATACTTTCCAGAGACAACATTTTTGTTATTGTTGCTAGTTTTCTCTTTTATTCCCATTTTTAAATTAAGAATATGGTAAGTTAATGATTTCTCTTGCTTATGGTCTTTTCTGGCCATTTTACAATTGGATTACTTAAATTTTCTGTTCAGCGACAGGAATACATAATGTTTTGAATTTTGTTTGTTTTGTTTTTTATTCGCTGCTCATCTTTGATCTGGGCACCCTAGCTTTGTGCCAAGAGCTGAAAGAAGATGCTCACCATAAGCCTTGACTTTAATGGAATTCACGGGTGACAGTGTCACATGGTCATAGGCTGGGCTAAGTTTATTTTTATTCTCACTGGCCATTGGAAATGTCCTGCCCCTTCACATAGAGAACCTGCACCAAAGTCTGGCAGTCGCTGCCTGACACAAGCCCTAAAGGATTCATTGTGTCTGCACCATTTAGATCTCTCCCTAATTTAACTGCTGAGCAGCAGTTTGAAGAGAGAGTCCCTTTGCTCATTTATATGCAAATAGTGAGAAGGAAGGATGAGAACGGTAGGAATGTATGTCATGTTGATGTCTGTAACTTCTGTGACTGCTGTTTTGGCCACTGGTAGTGCTTTCTCTGTTCACAAAGATCCCACCACTGTTTTCTGTGTGCTCTTGAAACCATAACTAGTTTGTAAAAATGGATCATGTTTTGTCTTTAGTTAAGATCGGGAGGTGCACAAGTCTTGGAAGGATGCATAGCAGAAATACACAATATCACCAGCCTAGATATTTCAGACAATGGTAAGTACACAGAACAGAAATGGAAGGTCACGCAAGTCCGGAAACACTTTTTCTTTCAGCTCACAGTGTAATCAAGGGTGGTCACTCTTGCTTTATTGGCCACACTGGTTATGGAAATGTCTCAGACAATAGCTCTTATAGCTATAAAGTATATAAGAAAAGTTTATAGACTAACTGCACCCTCAGAAGTTTGTTGTTTGAGATAAATGTAACACAGCAGAAGAACTTGATGGCAGCAAGTGTCTAAATAGATCTAGAGGAGAGACGGTTTAAGTATAAGAGGATGAGAAGGTAAATGAGAAATGAAAGTGTAGTGAACAAAGAAAGGGAAAGACCAACTATAGAATGAAGGTGAGGTGGTGATACTGAAGAAGCAAGAGAGGGAAACTTGCAACAAATGGGCAACCAGCTTCAGGTCAGAGAAGGCCTGTTTGGGCCTTTGGAAAAGGCTTGGACTATTCTGCTTTGGAGGCTCCATGTATCCGAGCTGGGAATACCAGCTGGCTTCTCCTTTTGCAAACTCAAACTGATGGAATGGAAAAATTCACCAGCTGTGTTTGTCCCTCTGACAGCCAAATGCAGAAGTTATTTCAGACAAAGATTCCCAGTACAGTTGAATGCCCCAAAAAGGTGGGGTGGATTGGCAGGTGGAAAGCTTTGGAAGTTACTGACTCATCCCAATTATGTAAATAGATTCATCATTATAAATACATTAATACAGATATTTTACATATACATTATGCTGCAGATCCGGACCTTAAGTCATTGTAATCTAACTAGTGGACTGTTCAAATACACCACTGGTTTGGTGATACAATGCTCCAGCAAGTTATCTTTCTTAACCAGGAATATAATAAAATTTGATTTGTCTTTCAGGGCATTTTATTCCTAGCATGTTTTGTTAGCCTTTTTTGCACTTGATTGAAGGCTTTGAGACCCCATTGGTACACAGCTTTAGTAAGGCGATATAGCAGTTAGCGTGGTCTCAAAACTCTCAAAGGAGCTTTAAACTCAGCCTGACAATGTGAAGAACTACATTTGGTGATGGGACTATGGATAAGGGACTACATTTTTCTTTTGTGTTTCTCAGAGGTCAGTAGCTAACTAGGATGGAGACTTAACAGACTCATTTTAAAGAAAGCATTTGTTCTCATAGAAAAACAGGCAAAAAAGAGAAAAATTATTTCACAATAGAAGAGTGAAAATTTTTCTAGAGCTTTTGGAAATTAATACACTGATACAGTTACTTGAATGAATATAGCGTTAATAATTGGACCCTGTCTGAGTCTTCTGTGAAATTGTGTTTTAATTCCTATTCTAATCTGATTCTTTACAGGCCTAGAATCTGACCTCTCAACCCTTGTAGTCTGGCTTAGTAAAAACCGATCAATAAGACACTTGGCGTTAGGCAAAAACTTTAACAACATGAAATCCAAGTAAGGCTTTTCTTTCTTTTAAATAACTAGAGAATGGATGAGGAGAAGCTGTTGATTTCATGGTCTTCCTAACTTTTCTTCCCTCAGAAATCTTACTCCGGTACTTGATAATTTAGTTCAGATGATTCAAGATGAAGATTCAGTGAGTATTTTTCTGCCTACTATTGTCATGCGTATTTGTACCCTCACAGTCTATTTTCAGTAATTTTCTTCACTGTGTTAATCTGCTGGACAAGATCAGATCACGATCCTGCACAGATACATCCAACCTTTTGGGTTTTATTTTTTCAAACAGTAACTTGGATTATGTATAGCATGTTAGTAAATGTTTCTTAGAATAGTCTTAGGGTAAATGTTTCTTAGAATAGTCTTAGGATCTATGCTTGTTGAAAAATATCAATTCTAAATAGTTGGGTGTGCTTAACCTAGTTGCTTTGAGTCTGTGCAGCCCTGTAGGCACAAGTTTTCAAAACTTTTTTGCCCTGATAGATAACAATGGTAGTATTCTCTGGATTTTTCATTTTTTAAATTAATCGAATGCACTATTTCCTGATAGCTGTTGTGGTGTATTAGCTTTTTTTTTCCCTTGGCAAAATGCAAAGTCCTTGCAGTGATCTCCCAAAACTCCTTTCTCCATTCCAATAAACTGTTTGCTGTACTCTTCTTTACATCTCCTAGTAAGTTAATCACCAGAGCAATTTCATAAAACCTTTTCAGAGTGCCTTGCTGGGATTCACTTTCTTCGTTTCCACCCTCTCTCCTGATTCTGAATGACTTTTATGGTTGGGTTTGTGTTCTTGCTTTACTTGGCGTCCTAGTTTTGGCTATAAGGGAATCTTAAAATGCTCTGTTGCTCTCATGCTTGTCAATGCTTATTCATCTGTTCTTAGTCCTTTCTTTCCCCTTCGTTCCCCATACGAGTAACAAGCAAGCTCTACTTTCCTCATGTTCCAGAAATAGCTGACTGTAGACTTCAGTTGTCTAAACACCTGCTATTCTTGTTGTCTTTATTGTCTCACCTCCAAATTCATGCTCTCCACTCTACTTTCTTATTTTCTCCTTCCATCTGTATCTGCACCCTGCAGTTCGGTGGAGCAGTGCTTGACAGGGTTTTCGATGTACAGGAGACAAGGTTATTAGACCGGTATTCTGTGCTCATCCTTACTGACTGCTTAACTGTATTTGAAGTGATTCATTGAACTTGTCCTCTCTCCTCTCTGTGTCCTCTTCATCAGTATTAGTGCTGCTGTTTTGTGGTTTGTAGGGTTTGTTGCTTTTTGTTTTGGTTTGGTTTTGTGGTTTTTGGTTTGGGTTTTTTTTTTTGATTGGTTGGGGTTTTTTTCATTTCGTTTTGTTTCGTTTTTCCTATCTCCTTACCTTATTCTTTAAAACATGGGATGTCAGCATAACACAGTGAAGTGCTGCATATGGATACCAGAGCTGATTCTCATTGAGTTGGCAGCTGTAATGAAAGGAGTTAAGTTCTTGTTTGCACAACAAGATATTTGTCAGATGTAGCATCGTATTAAAAAGTGTATTGGTGGATCTCTATGTTATTTCTTGTACCAAACCAGCCTTTTCATTTTGTGCTGTGACCACCTCCTCCTACCATGTCTCTAAAGGGAACGGTGCAGGGCTCTCTTACCCTTCTCTCCTTTTCCTGTCGATACCGTACTTAGGGGTGGGATAATTTCAGCAGCTAGCACCTGCTGCTTCTCTATGGATATTTGTTCTCTGTCCTGCCCTGTATCTCATGATTAATCTTTCACAGCTATCCTGAGGACTGTTATGTCAAACCAGATTAATCACAAACAAAAGTAATTTAGTATTTTTTTTTTCCATTTCCTCAATCTCTTTGCTCTGTTGGAGGTGAACATTTCTTCCCACTCAGGCCATATACTAAACCACTTCTTCAACATACTCTGTGTGTCCTTATGGTATCCAAACAGTCTTCTCAAACATGCTGTTGTGTTTGTTTATTTATTTATTTTCCCTATGTGCGTACCCTGTTCATATTATCTGTTTATAATGAAAAAAATTCCAACTTTCACCTTATTGTCTCTATAATGTGTTAAAACCTTTACCTTTCCTGACTTCTGCTTTTGAAGCTTCCAGGACAGAGGAAAATGTAGCTGCTAAATATTTGCATGTATCATTCTCACAGCTCTCCCTCCCTTGAACAGTCAGCTTCAGCTTCTTGTGCTCCTTTTCTTTTCAGCCCATATGCAATGTCAGCCATCGTTCCACATTCTGCCTTTGCCACTATCCAGTGGTTAGGTGTGTTCCTGTAATTCTTACGGTGTCTTTCCTGAAAGAATCTGCAGAACATGCTCTGTAGTCTCATCCTGTTTTCAAAAACTTACAATGAAATAACCCACCAGAAAGTTATTAATAAGGTACTTAAAATAACTGTCTCTTCTTTATGTCATTCATTAACCTTTAAGATACAGCATGTGATCCTGTTGGTGTTAACCTATCTCTTCTCTCCTCATGTTCTTTTCTGTTGTTAATCCTCTGGAGTGAAGGAATCTTGTTTGTTTCTGTTTCATCAGGTGCTAAAATTAATCCAAAGCATCTCCTAGCAGATAAAGAGTTGGGAATGTAGATTCTTTAGCACCATGGGAAAAGCATGTGTTGCAGATAGCTGAATGGTCATCACCCTACCTTGAGACAGTACAATGTTTAGACACTTATTTTAAGTTTCTAGTTATTTTGGCTTGGTTTTGAATCCTAATTGGGGTGGTCTGTTGTTCTGCCATCACTATATATTTTCTGCCACTGGACATTACAATGTAACGGTGGAATTGGAGGGACCAGGGTATGATGTTGCTCAGAGTAGACTGCTTGGTCAGTATTGCCTGCAGGCTGGTACTGTTTGGGGACTATGGATTATCTGCATGGAAAGCTGAAGCAAGAGGCTTTAATTAAAAACAGTCATCTGCCAAATGCTTTTTGCTGTATTTATACACACTTCAAATAGAGCCATTGCTGTGTTAATATGAGCCATGAGTTAAACAATCAATAGATTTTGTTTATGACTAAAAATACAGTGAAACACAAATGTAATTCTACACAATTCAAAAGCATTAGTAGCAACCTAAACAGCAACATTTCCCAGGTGTTTAATATAGACAAGAATTTAGTTTTGAGGTTTGTCTTGGGTTTTTTTTCCTCTTTTTAAGTAGGTGCTGTGCAGGCTATAATAATGTATTCTTATTAGTACTGCAGGAAGTGTCTGAAGCTGTGTGCTTAATGTGCCATTTCTTTTCTTCCTGCAAAAATAGATGTTACGCTGCAGATACAGGGTACCACTGCTCAGAGTGGCAGTCAGTCCTGCATAGGTGCAGAGAATTACTACAGCGCTGAATATCTTCAGTTCTTAGTTCAATGTTTGTTGCAGAATTGGGCTTTGAGGGGTTTTATAGGAATTTTGTTTGTAGGAGAACAAATTTAGCTTGATTTAATTCTTAAATGTTTTCCAGGAGGAGTGTGACAAAATCAATTAATACAATCATACAATTTCTAAATCTATTCTTTAAAGAATTCCTCTTCCTTAATAAGATCGTGTTAAGACATCTTCACTGTATTGGCAAAGAATCTGTTTTCTGCATCAGGGACACTGGAGTGCTTGTCAGACTTCTGTTTTCTCAATATCTAGCTAAAACTTAAGTTGTTAAAAGAAATAAATGCTTGTAGGCTATGTAGAGTATTGCCCTTGTTTGTGGGGGAGTTTGGTGAGCTTTTTCTGTTTGTTGTTTGAATTTTATTTTATTTTTATGTAGTGATCAGATAATTAATGAGTATTTAGCAGCCTGTATGTTTAATCCTACAGGGTTACTGATTGTAGTTTCCATTCAGGGCACTGAGTGACTCCAGATGTTTTTGCTTCTTGCTCATTGAGTAAATAAGGGTAAGGACAGTTTTGCAAGAAAACTAGCACTTCATCAACTTCAGACACCTCTAATAATGTCTGAGAAGATACCTCTAGTATTAGTGTGCTCTAATAAAGCACACACAGGTGCTTTACTGTGCTATATACGTATTTCCTATGTGGCAGTGATGATGTAAAGGTGTCAGTCCCTGCAGAACACAGTGCAGAAGTGTTTTTAATCATATGCTCTTTTGTCAGAGTGCTGGAATGCAAGAGGTGAGAAATCCTTTCCTGGGAGGGATATTTGAGGTTTAGAAATTTCCAACTAAGTTACTTGATTGACCCTTTCTAAACTGACTCATGAGGACAAGATACGTCCCTTTCGCAAGCTTACTGGTGCTTTCTGTCCAAGTGCTGCATGGTGCTGCTTTTCTGTGAATCAGTTGCAGGAGATCTTCTCAAACTTGTGCCGAGAGCTCTTTAAATGCCTTTCTAATGCGATGCTAATATTCTTTAGGGTACCTAATGTAATAAAACAGGGAAACATGGATTAAGGGCATGGACATTGTAATTTAATAACTTCCATTTAAAATAAAACCAGCATGTGGCTTGTGTTACTGTTAGACTTTTTAATTAAAAACCTGCCATGGCTCCAAATTTTTATGCGTTTCCTCATTTATAAGTGTGTATTTCTTACTGTTGCAAGCTTTTTGATTATCACTGTAATCCAGTGGTGTCTGGGGGCTAGAGTCCCAATGTACTATGCAAGCATCTTGGACCCTGGCAGGTGTGCACAGTTCAGCTGGTTTATTTATATTAATCTCAGGTTTTGGCATCTAATGTAGGTGCTATGGTTCATCCTTAAGAGATATTGATTTTCCCATACTGGCATTTTGGAGATTTTAGGCTTATAAAATTCGTCCTCCAATACATGCCTCAGTGGGTGTATAGTGACAATACACTCCTCTCTATGAATGCACAGTTGAGCATGGCAAGTGTTTTGTGGAGTTCTCATACGTAGGAAAGGCAAATTACAACTTTAGCAGTGGTAATGCCTCTGCGAGGCATGGGGATGGGTAGACTGTAGCTCTTGAGCTCCTGCCGTTGAACATTGTGACACTGAGAACAGAGAGAGTACAGGCATTTTTAAAAGAGATTTTCTTAAGGCTCAGAGTGTGGCTTCTCAGGGCCCAATAAAGTAGTTTCAGCTTAACACTGTATATGCATATTAAAAAAAAAGGTAACGTAAAGGTATTGCTATCACAGGTGTCAGTACACCACTGTAAGTAATATCCATCGACTTACTCTTTTTAACAGATACTCTTCTTACTGCTTTTAATTTTAGACAGTTTTCTGTCATCTTTTCTCCCAAATGTCATGCCCTTAGTTGAAGAAACAGATATGCAAAATCACTCCTAAAGTTGACAGGACATAATAACAAAACAATTTAAAGAAATTCCTTTTGTTTTAACAATGTCTGAGCTCCTCGTTTGCCCTTGGATAAAGGTCTCGGTTTGAGGGAGAGGAGGGGAGTGCTGCATATTTTTATTTCTCACTGACAAGGAAGCATGCTGGTTAAGCAAAATCCACTGGACGCTAGAGATCGCCGTGCAAAGCTCATTGTTGTTATCTTGCCTCTTTTCAGGTTCCCGCAGTATCCTGTACTGAACAGGACGCAGGAAGTTGGAGGCTCTGTCGCTTAGAAATGTTGGGTTTTTACAGGGTGTTGCAGATTAATCTCTGTGTGTGTGCATGTGTTTGACACCTGTGCTGTAAGTTGTTGACTCCCAATTTACCACGTTGTAGGATTTGCAGCAAACACAGAATCACAGAAATAACTCTCTGATGCCTACTGCTGTCTCCAAGAGCTTGGGAACTTGCAACTTCTTTTGGTTGATGTTTGAGGAAGGAGTACATTGTCAGTTGCTGTTATCAGTGCCTTTTCTGTGCTCCGCAGCCTCTGCAGTCATTGTCCCTCGCAGATTCCAAGCTGAAGACTGAGGTCACCATCATTATTAATGCCTTGGGCAGCAATACTTCTCTTACAAAAGTGGATATTAGTGGAAATGCCATGGGAGATATGGGAGCAAAGATGTTGGCAAAAGCCCTACAGATAAACACCAAGCTCAGGTAAGGAAAATCTGTTTGCAGTAAAAGATAGAATGGCTTAATAATACTGAAGTTGTTGGCTTCCTCTCAAGCTTTTTCTCTCAACGGGACCGCCGTTGCAGTGCTTAGACACTCTCTTCCGTTCTGCTCTCTCTTTTCTACCGGCGGCCTTCCCAGCAGAGAAAATTCTGATGGTTGGGTAGGAAACTAAAGTGAATTATTCTTTGTCTTTTGGAGTATCAGTTTGTAGGAGAACTAAGAGCATGTGGAATTCACAACGGTTAGCAGCATGGACCATCCCTCCTTCCCCTCTCCCCTGCCTACGGTGCTGATGGACCTTGGCAGCTCTTCTCTGCAACTTCATCCAACCGACAACTTCACTGCTTTTTAGCACATGTCTGGCACTGATGGCTTGAGAGTATCACTTTTCTGATTACCAAACAGTAAAACCTTCAATCAGCATCAGTCTGGTTGGGGCCCTTAAATATGTCGCCATCATCAGGAAAGCTAATCTTCACTCCTCTTGTCAGACTGTGCAGATGAACCTTCCTCAGTGTATTGTCTGTGTGAAGAAACCACTTTGTGTCTGGTCTCCAAATACTTATTTCCTGGAGGATAAGAAATTCTCCAGAACAGTCCTGGCTATTTTGTTCAGAAGTAGGGATCCTGGTCTTTGGTTTGCTGTGCCCAGACTGAATATTGAAAGTGTCAAGAAGACATGAAGAGGTGGCTTAGGTTTATTGAATGTATTAACCTGAAATGACCACAGTACCTGAAGAAATAAAGCCTTGATGGCTTTCAGGATGGCAGACCGAAATGTTTCACAATACGCTGAACATCACAGTTGATATAATGTCACCATGGTCTGTGGTGTGACTACAAACGCAATAACGAGTAACTGTCTCTGCTTAGAGTGTTATAAAATCACATCCAGGTAGAATTACAAGCATGCTTTACAGTGACAAAAATATTCAAGATTTGACCCTAAGCATATCTGATCTTTGCAGAGTAAGCATAGAATCTCTCTTCTGCTCTTCTTTACCTCCATCTTTCCATCTAAAAAACAAAGGGAACATTCTGCAACAGCAGAAGCGTGTTAATACCTGTGAAGCTCTGCCATCTATATTTTATATTTTTTTAAGCACCAGAAATCTTTGTTTGCTTTTGTGCCTTGTTTTAAAGAACAGCTACAACTAGTGTTCTCACACAATCAAGATTTATCTGCTTGACTGTCTCTTCTGACTACTAATGAGATCTTTGAACATGTGTTCACAAATTGCCAGGCAGTCTGCTTGAGTGGTCTAAGCTGGGGGAGGAGGGGGAAGCTGGATCACTCTTACCATTATTGTGTATTCAAAAGAGCTTCAATTTATGATCCCAATCTAGTGTCTTATATTGGCAGTTAGTTGTGTTTCATGTGGAATCATAGAAACTGTGTGCTGAGCTAGGAGAGGATTGAATATACAACAGCCTGCGAATTTGGACCACCAATCAGCAAGAATTTTTTAAATGCCCTTCTACAATTGTAGCCATATAGCCCATTTAGAACAGAGATTGCTCACTTAATGCAATTTTCTTGTTTTTCAGTCTGGACTTTAAAAAGCAGACATTTGAACTTTATGTTTGATGCTATTCCTGGAAAAAAAATGGAGTTTTATTTCCAAATCTTTCTATTAACTCCATTTTAGAAAAGTTATGGGTTTATGTGAACAATGGAATGTATAGTAAAGAGTACCCTTTAAATAAAGGGAAACTGAATTTTGTCGTATCTTTGTCCCTAACTTCTATTATTTCAAGGTCTTAGCGTATAACTAAAGAGAGGTTTTTTAAATCTTGCCTTCCACTGTACAATTCTGAACATACAGTGCTGTGTTATTTCAATATGCAAATGTTCAATACAAATTTATTTGGTGGTTCTTGTTGAACAATTTTTTCTTTCCTCTCTCTCCACACTCCTCAACCCCCCTCCCCTACCAGAACTGTAATATGGGACAAGAATAACATCACTGCACAGGGCTTCCAGGACATAGCTGTGGCACTGGAAAAGTAAGTTCTCAAGCAACTGAATGACTGATGAAGAGGCCAAAGACATGGATCCTGAATGCTCTGAGCAGCTGCAGTTCTCATCACAATTGATATGATCTGAAGATGCTGAGTGCTCTCAATTTTAAGCATCAGAGTGCTTAATCTAAAGGAAAATTTATGACTTCACATCCTTCAAAAGGATGGGAAAAGGCTCTGTGGCTCTTTCATCCATACTCTACCAGCATTAAGGCCATTGAGTTCTGCTTCTAGTGTTAAAATTCTGAATTTGAGAATATTTTTCCTTTTTTTCATTCTCGTGTTGATAGCGTGCAGAAATTGTAGTCAGTGAATGAAGCTGTATATAATAACAGAAAATTACTGAAGCGTGCCTTCATGGTCTGACTTCTTTTTCTTTTCCTCAGCAAGTTGAAACTAATAGTGACTATCTCAGAAACTGCAGTTGTTCATCGTAATTGTTGTGGTCTGGATCATTTTGCTTCCCTGAGCTTACTCACAGTTGCAGCCGTTGCCAGTGATAGATGCTAAATGACTTTCATCTCTCTCTATCTCCATCACATTTCATTATATGTTATCATTACTTTTCTTAAGAGGGAAAAATTACAGATTTCAATTAAGCAGCAGTTGCAGTCGTTTCACGTCATTAAATCACTCAGATGGGAAGAAAGACTCTCTTTAGAAGGTGAAGGTATTGTACAATTGCTAGATTCTAGAGAAGATGTCTTGCAAAACTCTAAAACTCCTTTGGGGAGCATCTTAACCCTTGGAGGAGTCATGAGGCTAGAACAACAGAGTGACTTGTATGAAACTGTTGTAGTTTATATACTTGGTTTAGAAATGAATGCAGTTGCACTGATGGGGGAAATCATGTAAATTATGTATAATTAAGCAAGTTGTCATGGAGTGATTCCATTGATAGTAGTGAATAATAATTTGCAAAGGTTATTTGTAAAATTGCAGATATTTCTCTTTTAGAGAGCAATAGCATATACATTTATGAGAAAGTCAGCTAGAAAAGAAAATAGACTTATTTTCTGGTTAGCTCAACTTTACTGTTCTATTTTGAAGTGCTTGGATAAGTAAATAGAAGGGGGAATATTAAGGCAAAAGTAAATCATCTAAGGAGGAAAAAAAAGCTACAGATAAATGTGTGATGTTGCACTTTGTTGAGGTGGCATCTCATTTATTTATCTTGGAAGCTGAGGTCATTTTATGTCTCCTCTAACATTTAAAAATTGGTAAGGCCATTGATAATATCACAAAATAAGCCACAAGCAACAGCAGTTTAAACTTGCAGGAGGACTGTCAATCCTGGCTGACAACAATTAGCCTTTAAACAATCCATCTCAAAGACACATTAAGAACATCCTCCACCATATGTTTCCTAAAAATGCATAAAACTGGCAATATTCTGTAGGAAAGAATTGTTGCTCAAAGCAGAATGAAATATACTGAAGATACTTAGGGATATGTGTGGTGTTTTGATTTTGTTCTTTAAAAAAATAGTCATATATTATATCACAAAAAAAGAAGGAGCCTAGGCTTTTTTGATATGATGAGGAGGCTGAAGAAAATTGGGAGGGATTATAACAGACTTTAGAACAGGCTTAAGAAATCTGAAGATTGTTTTTTCCTCTCCTCACAGCTTTTCATCATCTGTCTATAGATGTGTTAAAATGTTGTTCCTGCAAGGGAATTCCAGGAGCATGGCTGTTGGCAGAGTTGCCCCAAGGGTGTCTCAGCCAGCTGATGTGAGATACTGAGGATCTTCTCTTGAGTCTGCTCCAGGTGTCAGTTCAGAAGGGCATTTGAGAGCAGTGGGCATCCTGTTCAGCCTGACCATTAAACCAGGGACCTGTATATCTGTAATTTGAATACTAAAATAAGCATGTGCTTGGGTGCATTGCAGCCTAGAGCCCACCATGGCACAGAACTGCACAGTATTACCCTGTATTTATTTCTAAAAGAAATTTCTCTGTATGGACTGACTGAAGAAATAGCTTCAGTTCTAAAACCTGGATTCTTCATGTGATGTGAAATTCACATGCCCAAGCCTGCAAAAACAGATGAGCGTATTCCTGTTTTTAAAAGAATGGGCAGTAAAATTCTCACCCTCTGCAGCGGAGTGTGTCATGAATGGAGCAGAAGCTGCTACGACGGAAATAACCTGTGATGAAATGTAGGACTGTTGTCACACATGTTGTATGTAGAAGGGAAGACAGGGGGTTTTTGAGACATCCTGTCCAGTCTCTGAGCACCTTTCTGAAATTTAACATCCTTCAAATATTTGTATTGTGCTGAGAGTATTAAGGTGTTATGAAAATACTGGATTATTGAGTTGGTAATATACTCCATTACAAGAGACAAGTGGAGTGTTAATAAAAAGAAGAATGGAGGAATATTTTAGACTTCAAAGGAAACAGCAAAAAATGAAGTGTGAAGATAAATATTCCTCTGATGATCAAAGCTGAAAAGTGAGCTTTAAATTCTTGAATTTTTTTTTTTATTTTTCCCCCCCCCTACGAGCTGTTTAATTCTTAGATGAAAATAAAGTAGCATTCTGATACAGTGCTGTCTCTCTGGAAGACAACCAAAGAGCCTCCTCAGGGTAGTGGTCTTCTAAAGTTCTGACTCTCTGACTGTGGGCCCATGAAATCTCCTTGCCTTTCATTTCCATCCCCCCGCCTTCCTCTGTGAGTGTGTCTGTGCGTGAGGGAGGGTGCACCACACCTTCGAGTAAATTGAATTTAGCATATAATTATTAGCATGAGCAGCCTGGTCTTCTGAGCAGCCCAGTCTTCTGAGACACCTGGTCTAGAGGGAAGTGTCTCTTCCCATGGCAGGGGGGTTGGAACTAGATAATCTTTAAGGTCCCTTTCAACTCAAGCCATTCTGTGATTCTGTGAGAGCTGACAATTACAGATTTCAGTGAAGGGGATGTATTAAATGTCAGTCAGCTGCAGGGATCCTGTTTGTTTCTTTTTAACTAAATAAATACCCCACCTGCCAGGTGGTAGTCAGGCAATCTGCAAGTTCTGTAATTATTATCTGTCTTTTGAGCTTGGTATCTCTGACATTTAGAATTTTTCCCCATTCTGATGTAGAGCCGGTTATTCACCCCTTAGTTTTATGTGAGGACAGATAATGGGACCTGTATAGTTTGCACAGTTCTTTTGAAGGACAAGACAACTAGAAAGCAAAGTTAATTTTCTGGTGTTTCATGTGGCTAAGCAACTGCTGGGAAAGGAAGTAAAAGAATCTTCACAGTAGTTAAGGAGTTAGTTCATTTAGTGAGGGATGGGTCCAGTGAAGTCAATGGACTTGACTCAGTTGAAATGGCCAGCTATAAAGTGCTTAAAAGTAGGTGATTCCAGGTGTATTTATGTAGCTCTGGATGGAATAGAAGCAGACTGTTAGTGGGATGTTTGCAGACAGATGAAGGAGGAAGAAAAGATGTTTACAAGAAACTAAGGCCAACTGAAAATAGGACGAAAAATTTCCTTTCCAGGTTTTAAGAACTTCCTGCTCTTTTAGTTTTCATTTGTTCAAATCTGAAGGTGTGTGGACATACCACTGCATCTTTAACTGTGTCATGGTAGCTAATTTATGTTCTCAGAGTTTAAATACAATTTTAACTCAAGACCAAAACCTTATCTTTATTCTCATATTGCAGTAGATGGACAAAGCTATGGAAATGTTTTACAAATAATAGGTAAAATGCAGGAAGCAATTGTTTGCATAAAGCAATGTGGAGATGCTAAGCTGCTTTTGTCAGCTTTTATTAAAGATTCAGCAAGTGTCTTCCAATTGTTGTAAACACAGGAAGTTATTAAACAGTAAATTTTCAAAACCCAGTCGCTTAGTCACTATCTGTTACTGAATTTTTCCATTTAGAGTCAGATCTGATAGAATTGCCAGCAGGCACTGACACCCACTGTTTTGTTTTGATGTAGGAAAAAGTAATCCAGCCTCGTGTGCAAAGGTACAGAGGACAGCTAGGCCTTTAACTGACAGCCACTGGGCAATGTCCACTTAACTGCATTTTTTTCTTTTTCAAAATCTCCACCTCTGTCCTGTGGCAAAGAAGAATTAGCAAAAAGGAGCATGCACGCCCCCAGTGAGCCCACTTACAAATGTGAATAATACATTGTTAGTACCTTCCACGGACAAGCTAGATGCATCTTATTTCTCCCTTCTAGTTTATTCTTCATGAAAAGATAGAGTAATTAGGTTAACTTTTCATATTAAAAAATATTTTCTTTTTCTGTAGGAATTATACGTTGAGATTCATGCCCATACCAATGAATGATGCTTCCCAAGCACTCAAAACAAACCCTGAGAAAACTGAAGAGGCACTGCAAAAGGTATTGTGTGTACCACTAACACACAGAAATAAACCCCCTAAAATTAAAGTAATAAATTTAAGTGTCTGTGATTCCATGCTTGGCTAAGGAAGAGTTCTGGGCTGGATTCATTGATTGTTTGATTTGCATGGAAATAAACGTGGTAAGCGAGTGCCGCAAGAGTATGTAAAGCTTTTTATTCTAAAGAATGGTTGGAGAGTGATGGCATGCAATGGTGTCGTATTGAAAAGTCATAAATAAATAACTGCAAGCTAGACCTTGTGTTACTGTATGCTTAGCTATGGAAAGGGGAGTTAGAAAGTGACATGTTTGTTGCATACGTGCTTGTGTGTATTTCCATGTGCATAGAATTATGGGTACGTGGTTTTTATTTTGGCATAAAAAGTGCAGTCATTGCTCTACAGGACAAAGGATGCTCTTTAATTTGGGGGAGGATAAAAACATTTACTGCTTGCATTTTATATTGTACATATAAAATTCACACACTGTGTTGCCGCCCTAAATAAACAGCTACACCAATATGCTCTTTTGGATGAAGAGGTGTTGACAGTATCTCTAGCTGTTCCACTTGCATGAGTTATAAAACTCCCAGCTGAGTTTTAATATAGTAAATCATGCGAGCTCCAAATGAGCCTCCTGCTCAATCAGAAAGCATACACTTCACATCTCTTTAATGAGCAGCTTTCCTTCAGCCAGAGTAAGGTCATAAAAACCTTATAAATAGCTCTTACAGATAACTATGATTAAAAAGCAAATGTCTATGATCCTTATTAGTAAAGAAATTTTCAGTAAAATGATTCTCCCAGGGAAAAGTGCTGGTAGTTAGTGCCTTTTTCTTTGATGCATGAAAATGATCTAAATTCTGCTTTAAAAAAAATCTGAGTCAAGGGGGATGGACATATTTCTTACATCTCGATTAATATAATTGTAGATAGGTTCATGTCTAGAATGATAGATACACCTCTGAAAATAAAATATCGTGAAACTTCTGGCCATGGGGATTTTAATTCTACGCGTTAATTAGGCATTATGTGCAAAGAGAGGGGGTTTTTTATTCATTTCAGAGTTGCTAAAACTGTCTGGCCTTGAGTTTGTTTTAACACAGGTGTTTCAGGCTTTCTTTATACAACATGAGGAAGTTTTCTCCAAAAAAAAGAAAAGAGGGTAACAGCCTTGGGAGTGGTGCTGTGAACGCAGCTGGTTCCCTCCCTGCAGGAATGCCGGCCTGCATGGGCTGAGCTGTCATGCCTGGTGCAGGTACACCTGAACTGACTGACAGACATTTCAGGAGGGTCTGTAAGCTTCAGCACACCACAACATGAGTACAGTGAGTGTGCTGCTGGCCCTGCTCCAGCACCAGGTGGACATACTGGATAACCTTCCAAGCTCCAGTATCTCTGCACCACACTCTACTTACAGTGGGCAAACTGGATAAACCCTGCATTACTGTGGGTCATGGTCAAATTGTGTCCAGTCCCTACTGCTGATGCAAGTTGAGAGGTGACCATCAGTCCCTGTTAGTCTCTGCTTCACAACCTGCTGGCCACTCCACCCTTCCTTTTCCCCTTCTCCTCCTCTGAGACCAGATCCATCACCTTTGATGAACCTTAAACACTTTACTAGTATGGTTTTTTTTGACTTGACTAAGTTTGATGGAGCCTAGTTAGGGGGTTACTCTATGTGCCATTAGCCTGGCTGACAGTAGGTGTTTACTGTTTGTGACAGTTGTGGTGGGCTGTGACCAGCAGCTGTGGGCAGGAATCACAAAGTGGTCTTTGAAGATCACTTATATATTGTTTAGCCTTAAGTAACTTTTGAACTGGGGCTCCTGTGTGAGTTAAGCACTTTCAGATATTTTCTCTCCAGAACATACTGCTATTTAAATCTGTGTCTTTGCAGTGGGCTGAATGCATCTAAAAGAAATGAATCAACTGTCTTGTGTCATCATGGCCTCTACAACACTTCATGGATAGAGTGCCCTTAATTACTTCTCAAACCTGGATCTACTCTTTTGTCAGCCTAACTTACTAAATTGTTCAAAATAGAAGACTAATTCAGAAAACAGTGGCAAAAGCAAGGTGTTTAATGATGTTTCACTAGTCAAAGAGTGAATGAATGTTGGCCGATGGGATTATTAAGCATTGAGACACACAGAATAAGGTTTGCAGATAATAAACAAATACTTAAGCTTTTTTCCTGTCAGTCCCCATTTCTGATAGTGCAGCAAAATTGAAAGCAAATTACAATGTGGAGACTTGAATCCATTTCCTAATCTGGCTTTGTTTTTTAGATAGAAAACTACTTGCTTCGTAATCACGAGACCAGAAAGTACCTACAGGAGCAAGCGTACCGGTTGCAGCAAGGCATTGTCACTAGTACCACTCAGCAGGTGAGAACTTGGTCTTTACTGCTACTTCTCGGTGTCTAAAAATCTGGCTGGGGGTCAGATTTGTCTCTCATTCTTTCAGAGTAGCTTAAAGCAAAATGTGTCTTGTGGGTGATACCTTATTTCCCAAGAAATAATAATGATCATTGATAATATTTTTGGAAGGAAAAAAAGTTTTTGGGAAAGGGAGATGTTATGTATAGTAGCACCATGTAGGGTATGATCTATTTCTGAACTGGAACCGGGAACAGTTTAGTTCATTCGTGCTCAGGAGTCTGACTTTTCATCAGGCTCTCATCAGTGTGACAGGCACCATCATGAGGCTGTGCCAGTTCTGGTGCATGAGTCAGTTCCAGTCTCTCTACCTAGCACTGAGCAAGCATGTAAACATGCCCTTAAGTACCACCAGAGCGAACCGCCTTAGGGAGTAAGTCACCTTCAGAACTGTGGGTATCATGGGAAGCTTTACATAGAGAGAAAGAAGGGAGCGAAGGAAGGTAGAAGCTCCTTATAGTCTGGAGAGCTGAACAGGCTTCCTGTCTAACACAGCCCAAAAGCTGTGTTGAAGCTGGGAAGCTTTTGTATTTTATCAACCATTACCAGATTTCCTAAATGCCCCCCGTTGTTCTGTTTTCACTTTTCCTCTTTCTTGAGAAGACCACAAACATTTTCTGTGGTAGCTTACCATTTTCTCTTTTTCTAGAGCATTTGTTGCCAGTACCCTCCCCTTCAGGGCTCTTTTCAGCTCCAGTACACCACTGAAGCAAGGTGGTGTAAACAGAACAGATCTTGTCGTGGCCTTTTACTTCCATCTTTGTTTGCACCAGTTGTGTTTCCATGCAAATGGGAGATTTACAGGAGAGGAATATTTGTTTTACTCTTCAGCTGAGTCAATGGAATTTCTCCCTGTTATATGCATTTTATTTTATTTTATTTGGTGAATCTGAATTCAAAATGTCTTTTTTTTTTTCTACCTGTGTTATTAAAATCTAAGGGAACAGACTTTCATTACTAGAACCTGAAATTATACCCTAACCTCTTGACAGAAAACAGTATGTGGAGATGTACTGGTGCTAAAAACAGCAAGAGCAGCAGCACTTAATTCTAGTTTAGTAATTTTTCTGTTCCAATGCCACCTTTTTTTTCCCAAGTTAATAATCTCCATATGAATTAAGTTTAGATCTTTTTATAGCTTGGTGGTCTTAGTTGTGCTTTTCTCCAGCAACTACACATTACATCAGGCTTCAGTAAGTTTAATTCATTGCTATTTAGAAAGTAGAGTAAAATGACTCATTTCTGTATTAAATTGCATACAATAAAGATGGATTTTAAAATGGGTTTTGACAGAGAGCTGGAAAAGATTCTCTAGTTAGTATGGTGGAAGTGCACTATTATTATTCCCAGACTGGGATGGGTTTTTTTGTTGTTTTTTTTTTAAAGTCCAGATGTCCCGATGAGACTTTCTACTGTCTAATAATTAATTAGCTTTTTGTACTTCTACAAAAAACCCACCCAAAACCCTTTGAAGAGGGAAGAGTCATGTGGAGCACAAAAGGAGCATGCTGTGAAATAATTTCAGTTCTCCTTGCTAATGATATGAGATGCTAGAGCTCTAGACTATGTGATGGTGACACGTGCACTCAGATGTTGCTTTAGAATGTCAAATAGCCAGTTCTAATGAATGCTATGTGAGCTGATAAAAGCTTTTATCTATTATATCACCCTGCCATGTATATCTTAATCAAAACTGACTGTATGTCAGGCATTCTTATTGGTTTGTCTTGTAAGAATATGGATATACCACCTTCCCTTTATGTTCAGCATGCTGAATGCATTATTATTTATCTTTCCAATGTTTAGGTGTATCTTTGTGAGCTATAATGCTTTCCTTCAGTGGCACTGATACACCTTGAAGCTCTGATCATTCATTTGCAGATTGTTATATTGTCACTGCAAATCTCATCATGCTACTATTGATTTCCTGGCTGGACTGAATTCATTTTGTGTTTGGTTTTTTCCCCGTTTCTTTTGTTCAAGTAGATGATTGACAGAATATGTGTAAAAGTGCAAGATCACCTCAACTCTTTAAGAAACTGTGGTGTGGATGCTGTACAGGAAGACGTCAAATCTGCGGAGCGGCTTATGCGGGATGCTAAGAATTCCAAAACAGTAAGCTTTTCCCAGCACACTGCTCATACTCGGAACAGCTCAATGTATGTTTGCTGCTTTTCTCTTTCTAGGGTGTTAAAGTAACCATGTGTCACAAGAGAGTGTTTTCTTCACATGATCAAAAACTACTGTAGGTAGTATTTGAAATGACAAAATAATTTTAATTGTTTTTATTTAGCAGAGAGATTTCCTCCTATCTGTCTGGATTTGAAGACGGGTAGTGATGAGCCTACTTTCTGAAGTTATTCTTTCTGTCTTCCAGCTCCTACCAAATCTGTATCACCTTGGTGGAGCATCTTGGGCAGGAGCAAATGGTTCACTCTCCAATCCGATCCAAGAGACACTTGAATCCATGGCTGGAGAAGTCACAAGGGTTGTGGATGAGCAACTTAAGGTCTGTGGATAGATGTGTTACTATCTCTCACATGCAGAAATACCTAAATCTGAGATCTGTTGCTAATAGCAAATGTGCCATGCTTTTTTTACTTACTTTTTTTTTTTTTGTACTTCTCAGTATATTTGTGTGTAAGCTGTCTTTAGTGTTTGCGGTGGGCAGAAGGAGCATGTACTGTTTATATCATCTTATTTTATCTTCTAGAAGGGAAAGACTTATCAATTTCTCCTGAAGTCCTTAGTAAAGGCATCTCTCAAGCATCCTAAAGTGGAGAAAAGTAGTCACTAGTTAAGGTATCCCACTAGAGTGAAAGATGCTTTTCTGTAGACTCCATTGCAGATTTTTTTTTCCCCAGTGACCACTTCTGAACCCAGTGCAGAATTTCCATTTAAACTGTTTGGATTGAATACTTTGTAAGTATTGAGAGTGTTCCAAAAATTCATACAGGCAGCTTTACAGGAAATCTTATCCCAAGTTGCCTGTCCAAACTCAGTTCTTGAAGTAGACGTCCCTGAACTGTAAATATTCTCACGTGCATGTTCAACCAGCTCTAGTTCAGAAACTTTGCCTTCAATTCTGTTAGATTATTACCGCATAAGAAGCAAGGAATTGTCATCCTTAAAGCATGTGTAAAGGTATCAGTCCAGGAAGAAGTCAGGATGGGGAAGCATTAGCAACTGTTCTGTATAGAAGCTGATGAATTTAAGAATATGGTTCCAAGGCAATTCAGATCAGCTGAAGTTTATGACTAAGCTATTCTGCCTGTGCTATATTTAAACTTATCAAAGAATCTGAAAGCGAAGCTTGAACTTTCAGCTGAAACAACATGAGAATTCTTCAGTGGGAATATAATAAACAATGACACATTACCAATTACTTTTTTGAAATTAAAAAGTTATTGGGGAGGAAAATGGTGCTCAATTTTTAGTATCTCCCTTACTCTTCCTATGAAATATATATGAAATAAGATGGAGATTCTGTATCACTTTTTAAATTTCTACAGACATGAAAGTGATTTATCCACAAGGCTCTTCCCTGTGGAACTTCTAGGCCGTTACTGGGATGGGAGTAGTCCGGTCAGCCCTTCACGCAAGACTCATTAAATGAGTCTTGTGCATTTTAGAGAGTCATTTAGAAGGGGGGAGGTGGGGGGTGGGGGCTGGGAGAGCATCTTCACCATTTGGAAAGTTATTTTATTTGTAGTTCCTGGCATGCGATAGAATTAATGGGTCTTCCATTTACATTTTTACACATTTACAGCAAAAAGCACTTTAGCTCAACCATTCTAACCTTTACTTTTGATTGTGTGGTTTGAAAGTTTAAGTGCCTTACAAGAAACTATAAAGTTATAATGTTCTTTGTATCTTGAAAAACTCATTTTTATTAATTTTACACTCAAGGCTAAAAGGTTTCTCTTTAAGTTCTGTGGCGTTGTATTTTGTGTGGAGGAGAAAATGCTGAACGTGGATTAGGATATATTTTTTTTTTTCCCCGGTTCTTTAGGTCAACTCAAAACATAATGTTCAGATTATTATTTGTGAAGATTGATAAAGGAGCTCACATAAGTACAGTTCTTTTTGTAATTGGGGAAAAAACATCTGATTAGCTGTAATTTATTTTGATTCTTAGCTTCCATAGCAACCAGAGCCTGATTCTAGAAAGTAGTGTTTGAAAATTGGGTGAAGTCAATGACTGATCTTCAGGCAAATAAGAGATGGGTTGGTTTTGGGGTTTTTTTCTATTCTTTTTTTATTTTATTTTATTTTATTTTTAACTTCAAAGAAGGGTAAGGGGGAGAGGGAAGAAGTTAAAATAAGGAAAAGCAACATCTTGTAATGAGTTGAGTTGGCCAAAGGAGAAATTATATGCAAGGCCCTTGCATTTCTTTTCTCCTGCTGGTGTCACTGTGGACACACAGAACCCAGAGATGTTTTCCTAGGTATGCAACAGCCCAAGGGAAAATCGTAGGCAAGACAAATGGTGCTTAGGGAATAGAGGATTGTTTTCTGAGGACAGGAGTGCTTGAACTATTCCTCTTAAATTCCATCCTATAGTGCAAAGCATTTGTTGACTCCATCTTTTCTTCTATTTTTTCTTCAGGTATCGTCATCCTTCAATCCTTTTACTCACTGTATCTTTCTCCTGATCATTAGGAGTCATTAATTGTGGGCAGGACTTTGTTCTCTTTCTGCATGTCTGATGACTGGCACTTGTGACTGAAATTTTTTCCCCTCCACAGTCAATGTTGGTAGCTCTGAGTTTCCATCACTGAAAAGTTTCTGTAGATGAAATAATAGTCATGTGAAATCAACAGCTGAAATCTGCCACTGAAGAAATTGTGTTCAGCTGTGCACTTAAACAAGAGATCCAAACTCTATTTAACTTTTATATCACACATTCTCTTGAGTAATAATTTTGATATTTTCAAGTAAGTTCTTTAGTCTTTCCTCCTTCTTCCTGCTGACACCTTCATGTAGAAGTTCTTTGCGTGATCCATTTTAAAAGACCTTACCTAGAATGCAATTGTAATGCAACACAGTGTGTCTTTTATATAACTTTTCTGATTGTAATCCATTGGTAACTCTTGGGAGGCTGATTTTTTAGTATTTTTTTCTCAAGGTAGACTACACATTTGCACTAGTGAATAAATGCCATGGAAAAAATGTGTCAGAAACTCTTATTGGTAGTTAACCTGGCTCAGTTATCTCTACCATTGAAGTTCTTCATTCTCCACGTAGATATGGCAACAGGGGTTTGAAAGGCTCTGCATTAGTGTTAACAGCCCCACAGTCTGCTCGGGGATTGAAGGAGGGAGTGCAGGAAGAGTCTTTAAAGTGCAGAGAGCTTGGGAACCCAGAAAGAAGCTCTGTATTAGCTATAATGGAAGCTGTCTCATACCTGTAAATCAAACGTTGCAAAGCTCAGACTTCCCTGTACGCTGTTGCTGCTTCATGCTACTATGTTTTCCTTATGAATCCACACTTAAAAATCAGTCAGTTCAGAGCTACAGGCTGAAAAAGATGCTCATCCGAATCACTAAAATTATTATGCAGTAATGGTGCTTTTGTTTCATGTTCAGTATGAGAATTGTCAATTATGTTAGTAGGGCTCTGCAAAGAGGAAAAAGCTCTGATAAGATGTTCAGCCTGAGATCACTTACCTGTGGGGTGGGATTGAGAAGAGGAGGGAAACTGGTAGAATTTTCAAGGGGTGCAGTTCATTGATTTTGTACAATTCAGAAGCACCTAGGGTAGAGCTAGACTCCCCTAGTGTACTGTTCCAATGAAACTGTGATTTTGTTTCTTTTTTTATCTGTAAATATCTTTTCCTGTTTGGCTATCAAATTTCAGTCTTACTGGGGATGACCATTTTAGTGAACTGGGCTCTGTCTTGTTCCTCTCTTCTTTCCACCTCCCTTTGGATGTTAAAATGTTGAAAAGCTGCACACAACATGGCATACGTTGAAAAATCTGACGTCTACTAGTAGTTGCTGCTTGTACTACTTGTTTAGAGGATTCAAAGTTGAGGGAGATCAGTCTTGCATGTACACTGAAGCTTGAACTACTAAAGTCAGTGTCTTTATTCTGCCACTTTGGAAGCACCATAGCCCAAGGAGACCCCATGGTCACTGGAGCGCAGCAGCATGACAACTTCAGTGTGCAGAGTGACCAGCTGCTGGAGAGAACCATCTCCTTACCAATCTTTACTTTGTGATGGGAATGGACATAGTTTGTTTTCAAATCTTATGATGATGAGCAGTGATTTCGTGCAAACTCTGAAACAAGTTATTTCATGGGAAATTAACTGATGGTTGAACAGCCTTCTGAAGATACCTAAAATGGATTTTCTGAGTTGCTGGGACTGGAGATGGAGTAAGATTGGATATAGGAGAGAATCTGAACAAAGAACAGTTTTCAGTCTTGTTGGAAAATACTGCTTTATGTTTATAAATAAATCTGGTTTACAGGGTACATATCAGAATGTAGATAAAACAGAATGAAATTAAAATTTAGTTTTCCAGATGACCAACTAATTGGTTTCTACCTTCTGTGGTCCTACCTTAACTTTTTGGATATGAAAACTGAAAGCATTTAGAGGAAAGATGTTTCAGTGATACAAGGCACTAAGTGTTTCTTGTATCTCATCCCCATCCCTATGTGTATACATTAGAGCTTTCCTGCACTTTTTGTGACACAAGTCCGTACATGGATGATTATGTGAGGGACTGTGAGCCCTCACCTGTGCCTTATAGTGAGGGCTCTTTAGCCTTCTTGTCAGACCTGGGGTTTGGAAAAAAAGCCAGTAGGTGATAAAACAGGATTTAAACCAGAATTACCTTTCTCACAAGCACAGATAAGAGGTAAATCTAATGTGATTGAAAGGGGCTTCATAACCTCATAGTATTGAGGTGTGTGTGAAAGATCTTTCTAAGAGAAAGAGGGAAGGTGACTTTATGCCATCAGCAGGGGAGACCTGAGTATAAGAAAAATAAAATTGAGGGGTCTGTGGGGATGCACAGTCCTATTTCTAGAATGTGTATGGTTTTCTTCTGTCGTTTTGATCAGTCATTAAAAAAGAATAAAAATTGTTGACTGCACTGTGAACTCCCATATGTGTAAATGAGATCCATATATTAAACATTTGTATGCCCACTGCAAATCATACTTACAGGTACTTCTTAATATTTGGCAAGGATATTCCAGCCCTGTACAGCGTGCCAGGTGCTCCCGAGTCTCCTTTCCTCATATACTGATGCCTCTTACAAATTGGCAGATCTGGAGCATTGATGAAAACTGCTGATTCAGGGCACAGTTCGGAGCAAAGGCAGCTGCGGCAGAGCATCCACTGCTTCTGCAGCGTGCAGAGGAGCAGTGCTGGGTGCACAAGGGAACATAATTTATTGTTCTGACAGTGAAATACACAGAGATGTAAATGTTTTATATTGGAAAAAGTAAACCAGTGCAGTTGTGGGTCATTGTCAAGCCAAGTATGTTGTTCCTTCTCAGCTTTATTTTGTAAAGTGCTTTTTATACTGCAGCTGGATTATGAAATAGGTTGGAAATTAGGAAGCAAAACTGGAAAGATTACAAGTCTAAAAGTGTCACAGTGCTAAGCACCAAAACAATGCCGTGTTCTTCCAGCTAATTAAAATCTCGATACCTGATGTTAGTTTTTGCTTACTGTGCTACAGACACTCCTGGAGTCTATGGTGGATGCAGCAGAAAACCTTTGCCCAAATGTAATGAAGAAAACTCGCATCCGTGAAGACCTGATTGAGGCCAGCACTGAGAAGATTTCCATCCCACGCACTTTTGTGAAAAATGTCCTCTTGGAGCAATCTGGAATTGATATTCTCAATAAAATTAGGTACTTTAAAAGACTAATGTAACAAAAATGGTTATAGAATTGGGATTTTGGGTCAGGTGCATGTGTGTTTGTGTAGTAGAAGATTTCTGGAATGCTTTTGTGACTCTCAAACTATATTAAGTCATTTAAAGAGCAGGAAATTGTCCTACAGGTCTGGTGAATTTAGTTGAGGAGATTCAAACATTTGGGGGTATGCTAAATTGATCATTAATGAATGTGCTGTTTTATTTGGTAATAGTTCTGGTTTATGGTACACAAATAACATTTTCATGACTCATACATTTTTTTAAACCTACTTATGTTTTCAGGTAACAACAAATTACTGTAATAGAAGGACATTGCACTCATTTGCTTTTGAGTGTTAACAGTGCTTTGTTGCTTCATTTGGTCTTGTCTTGTAGCTACAGCAATCACTTGAAAAATGTGGGAGTTGTGCACAGCAGACAGACATACTTTAAAAGTGGAAACTTGTGTATCCAAATCACAAACCTGGAGCAGAAACAGTTACCCTAAACAACCCCTCATTCACTCTTTAAAAAAAAAAAAACAAACAAAAACAAACAAAAACCAAAAAAACCCCAACCCCCCCACCTTTTACCTGACCTTTTACTGCATCTTTTTTTCATATTAAATATATACCAAAGAGAATGTATTTGTGCAGTATAATGTGGTTGACCTGTACTGAAACCTTTGCAGTTGCCAGTGTTTGGCTGAGGGATCCTTTCTGCTTGATGGAAAAGCATGTCGTTTTGTATTGTGATGCTAATATCTTTGCAGAAGGAGAAAAGAGTGACTCAGAAATTAGTTTTGCAGAGTGCAGCAGAATTGGCAGGAAAAGGTGTTAAGGACTTTAGCTTTGCCTTCAGAGTGTTTCAAATGGTTCAGGGAGTCAGTTTTCTTCAGTTCTTTCAAACAACTCGACCCTGAGACAGTAATAGTACCCCTTCCCCCTGTAGAGCTGTGACTGCCAGTGGGCTTAGAGTGCCACACTGTCACCCTTCCTGACTAATATTATTTGAAATTAATATGTAAGTAACTGAGGGAAATCCTTCACTCTCGTTCTCTTCCCACTGTGGCTTGGCTACCATTCTATCTCCCTATGAATTGCATTTCCTTCCCAAGGAGTTTCTTACCTTTTCCCTAGGCTTTCTGCAGCAGTAGCTAGCAGTAATAATAGCTATCTGGAACAGTGCTAGGCCTGGATAGAAGTAGCTTTGTTAATCCAGTTCAACTCAGTACACATATAAAAGCCATAAACCAAAACTGTGTTACTTGTTGGCAAGCGTTAGCTGTAGCAGTTGGCCTTGGAAACATAGATGCAGGAGAGAAGGAGCTTGGGGCTGCAGCTCAGGCATATGTGCTTGTCAGCTGCTCTCCACATCCTGAGCCATTTGTATTGTGTCCAAAGATGGGACCCCAAGGGAGCAATTCAAGGTAGACACTTCCTTCATGGGAAGTTATCAGTGAAACCTCAATTCAGTGTACGGGGTGTGTTGGTGTTCTGTGTACAGCTGTGTGATGGGAATGGCTGACATTAAGTTCTTGAGACAGAAAGTGGTTACCTAGAGCAAAAAGAGGAAGCAAAGTTGTGATGGCAAAAACTGGAGACCCAGCATTGTGTCATTGTCCTTCAGCTGGCAACAAACACAAAAAGGAGTTGAGGAAGAGAGTGGACTGCAGTTGTTCAGTATAGCAGTGTTAAACAGGCAGCACTGCCTGAGGCCCATTCATCAGAGATTCGTGTTTCTCTGACTTCAGTGGAAGAATGTTCTCTCCTGAGTTTCACATGTGGTTTTATTCAGCTCTCTTACCCAGATGTTTTCATTTCAGCTCTTAGAAAAATGTTAGAAGCAGGTTAAATACGGTACAGAGGCTCTTGTGTTTATTGTGTGATTCATGAGTTTATTTCTGAAACCTGCAGTCGTGTATCCTGACACCCTCTAATGTTTTACTTCAAATAAAGTGACAGCACTGTGGGTAATAGTCATGCTGTTGAACATTTAATAAAGACAAAATTCTCCTGCGTGAATTAAAAATTTCTCTGTCTCGTTTTCAATTCTCACACAGTGAAGTAAAACTGACAGTGGCTTCTTTCCTGTCTGACCGAGTTGTAGATGAAATCCTGGATGCGCTTTCCCATTGCCATCACAAACTGGTGAGTATTTGCATGGTTGATATCTGAATATACTGGGTATCTTAACAATGTCATTTACATTCATAACTTGTTCAGTTTTTCCTTAGCATAGCTCTGTTTTGAAATTGGTCTTATTTTCATTGGCATCACTAACATCATTGGAAATACGATCATGGGACTCTTGCCCCTTTGCTTTAAGGAAGATACAACCTTGGAAGAGGCTACATTGTATATTTGTCCTATTATCTCTTTCACTGTGGTCAGATCTAAAACAAAAAATGCCATCAGGATACAACAATGAGTCATTGGTTAAGAACAGTGCCAGTAAGTGTCCTGGTGAGATGATCAGGGTCGGTTGCTTGTGAATGAGGTAAAATTTCATTCTCTAGAGGAGGGACTGCTGAGACCTTGCTCCCCAAATGAGTACATCTTGGGGCTACCTCAGAAATGTAGCTATCAAGCTTGAAGAGAAAGGAGTAGAAACATAGAAAAGGAAACACTGTTATTTGAAGGTGCAGAGCTGTCAGGAGGCAGAGTTATTTATTATAAATGTCCTTGGTTTGTCAAGAGTATAAGAAATAAACTGTGTATCCACAGAAAAACATTTTTATTTCTAATGCAATGAGTCTCTGTAAGGAGAACTCGGTACTCTTTTTCCTGTTTAAAGAAGCCAGTGAGTAGTTATTCTCCTGATTGAAATTGCTCTTCATTTCTAATTGAAATTTCTCTGGCTTCAGATTGCATATACGAATTCTTTTCAGATGCTTTTCTCCACAGGATAAGGGAACCATGTATATTTCTCTTTATTTTTTCTCTATGAAAGTCCTCCTGCGCAGAAAATCACTCTTCCCTCCTGTTTAAAAAAAAAAAAAAAAGAAAAGAAAAAAAAGATAGAAAAGACTGGTTTATTTGAGGGTGTGTCTTCATGATACAGAGCAGCATTGTGTAAAGATACAACCTCTGGTCTCAGGAGACGTGCAGCAATGTCAGCCTGCTGTGTGAGCTGTGTGAGTGGCCACGTTAATTAGCTCCAGTTGGTCCTGGAGCAGGCTCAGCTGGCATGAATAGTGGACTGTCTCTGTCCAGTGGTATTGCACAACTTGGCCATACCCTGACTGTTGCACAGTAAGTCATTTTCTTCAGTCTCTGAGTCGCTTCAGTAACAGTCCTCTACACTTTCTCCAACTGTTTTAAAAGCCTCCTTTAAAATTACAGTCGCTAGAACCAGACAGACTATTCCAGTGTTTTAACCAACACTTGTTTTTCTCCTGATATTCTTTACTCCTTGTATTTACATAGCCAAGGCAAAAAGAATTCCTTCCTTTTGTCAGAGTTTTGGTGGTAGTTCATTTTCAGGACTGGGTTTGCTGGATCATGCCCTCCCAGCAATGGCTTCTGGTCACTTGACGCTGCTTTTCGGGATTGTGTCCGTAGCTAATTGCCAGTGCACTTAACTCCCAGGGAACTGTACATCTGATTAGAGCTGATTTACCTTTGTGATCCTTTTTGGTCTGTGTTAGTAACATGTTCCTTTCACTGTTTTAACTCTCCTATGTTTATGTTAGCTGCAGATTATTTCAGATAGTACAGCACTGGTGAAATCATTGAAGAGTATGGATCTCAGCAGTGCTGGTAGAGGAACTCCTGTCTAATTTGTCAGTGTTAATCTTCAAGTGACAGCTGCAATCTGAGACCTGGCAGCTCATTCTTAATACAGCAAAGATGAAATACACTGATACGGTTCTGTGCCAGCTCCTTAAATGAGTGTCATGTACTACTAATTCAGCCACGTACAAATGTCTGTGTATGGGGCATTGACACAGCAGCATTTGAGACATACTGAAACCTTGTTCGATAAGACCCAAGTTTGCCTAATGCAATAATTTGCGTTAATTATTATTCGAGCTATTTTGGTGTGATTAAAGACAGATCCACAATAGCTCTCCAGTTGGTTTTCCTGAGTAGACATTAGACTAAGTGAGCTATAATTGATTTAGGTAATTGTTTTACCCTTTTTGATGGTTAACAAAACTGCAATACCCACTCTCTGTCCAGAGTTGTGCTGATGTTAAGCAGTAGACTGCAGCTCTCCCTAGCTGCTGCTTTGAAGGCTTCTCTGACTACCTGATTTGGGCCCAGCTGATCTTCAGATACTTGCTTTTAACAGATGTTATTTAATAGTCTCTGTAGCTACCAACAGAACTAGAAAATATTTCATTTTCCTGACAACACGAACGCACTCCATTCCAAGTACCATCCAGGGTGTTTTATATAACATTCTCTGTGTTCCTAGTAACAGTTTTTTGCTATGCAGGTCTAAAAATTGATTTTATTATTATGAAAGCTTTTCCTCTCCGACACTTTTAAAATTTATCTCGTAGATCTATCAGTCATGTTTTTCTTTCTATGGTAACACCTGTCTATTTATTCAGTGAAACAGAACTGAGGCATTTAACAAAGCTGTCCTGTGTTTTTTGAATAGCAGGTGATAATAGTTGTGAAAATTATATCAGCCAAAATTGTGCAAGTATTTGTGTTACTGAAAAAAAAAAAAAAAAGGCAATCCAGGATGACACTTCTCTTCCACCCCTTTGTTTTCTTTATAATAAAGATGGGATGACTGCTGAGGAAGCTCCATAAGGCTATAAGTCAAAAGTAAGGTAGCTTTCTATCTGATGTTTTTTTCCGATTAGACATTCTCCCTTCCTTCTTAGAATGTGTGATAGAAGGGGGTTTCCAGCAAAATAAAAAAAAAAAAAAAAAAGAGCAAGAGAAAAAAACAATACAAAATAAAATAAACCCTGCATGGAGATGAGCACACACAACCGAGTTTACTTTTGTAATTGGCCTTCTAGGATATAGCTTAAATTCTTTGAGCTTTCTGGTAGGGTTTTGTTTGCCTTTTTTAATAGTTTGATTGATGTGTTCATGTCTTCATCCTTGCCTCCAGGCTGACCATTTGACCAGACGTGGCAAACCGCTTCCACAGCAGGAATCACTGGAAATTGAGTTAGCTGAAGAAAAGCCAACTAAACGTTCTATGATCACAGTTGAGGAGTTAACAGAGATAGAACGTTTGGAGGATCTTGACACTTGTATGGTAAGACACATTCCTCAGCCCATTTGGTTAAGCAGGGAAATAACTGGAATGAAAATGTTTTTCAAAATGCTGTTTGGCAATTTAATGATATCAGGAAACTGAAGTTAAGAATTGGCTTCTAGAAAAAAAAAACAAATGTTAGCTTGTGAACATTTTGTCTTGAGTTCATACTGGTGTTTGACAAAAGAAAAGCTCTTCCATTTTCTCCACTTCTTTCCTGGTACCTGTTCAAGGGCCTTTCCCTGCTATAATCAAGCTTAATACAACATATGTCTCTTCCACTGACCATAGTTTCACAGAGGTTCAGTTGCAGTAATAAATTGGACCGTATTGTCCTTTGACAACATTATGCTTTCTGCCTTTATCTTCATTCCACTTGACATGGATTCCTCTGAGCCATGACAAAAAAATATGCTTCTGCCTGGAAGTCAATGTTATTTACCACGAACAGAAGGTGATTTTTATTTTTTTACATTGGCTTTTTGAACGTATGGAAGAAGTCTTAAAAGCTTGAGACTGGGCTGAAAGATCCTGGAGGGCAAGCATTTTAGAAGTAATTGATTTAGGAGTGTGAGATTCAGTAAGAATCCTGAACATTAATCACTGAAGTGCCTTAAAAAAAAAATCCCATTTATGACTCTTATTATAAAGATGTCATGTCATGATTGTTTATGAGATGTACATCCACAGAATTACAAATAAATGGATTGCTAACTGTTTTAAACCTCAAATTCCGCCCTGGCACGGTC
>JAAGNO010025612.1:15244-33465 GCA_033439905.1 Ceryle rudis | reverse complement strand
CTTCTCAGAGAGAAGTGTAGGTGTTGTTGGATCAAATTTTACACTCAGTCAACAGTTTATGCCACCGAAGCCTTCATTTTAAACTTAGACTAAAAAAAAAAAAAAAAAGAAAGAAAAAAATTTGATAAATTAAAACTTCACTTCTTTTTTAGCAATAAAAGGATAAAACATGAAAGAAACTGGAGCTCAGTCTTTTGCATTAACGTTGATCACCAAAAGGCATTATCGTAAACTTCTGTAACAAAAACCTGTGCCTTCACGGAAATTAGAGACCATTTAATACTGTCGTCAAAGCTGCTTTCCATATAAGGCTCACATTTCACACCTTATTAGTACGTGTTTAGGAACTTGCTGCTTTTCCAGATGCAAACTTTTTTTTTTTTTGAAAGTTTCCAGTTTCAAGCCCTAAATACAAACAATCTGGGAAATGGTTACTGCAAAATTAGATGTATTATGACTTTTAAAAATCTCTGAACATTAGTTCATGTGCAGTCTGTTGTCCTGGCTTAATGAGGTTGTGTTTGACGTTGGCAGCAGAGTATTTCTTTTTTGTTTTAGAGGCATAGAAAGGAGTATGTATTCCAACTGAAATTACTCAAGTTATCATGGCAACTAAGAGATGCCTTGATTTAAATTGTTTCAAATTGCTGTTTTCTGGCAGACCGATTCCTGGTCATTACTACTACTAAGAATACAACTAGGTTGGGTCTTGTGGAGTCCTCAGTAGTCAACTAACAGTTTTCCATATGGCATTTAAACTGAAGGAAGTCTCTCTACTGTTAATACAGCTTTTCCACATCAAAGCCATGCAAAGGAGGTACACCACATAGAAATCCTCCCAGGAGGCTGCAGAATCACCAGCTGATCGTCACAGGGCCTTTGTGGTTGGCAGGTATTTGTCAGCTTGGTTAGGATGCCTTCAGTCACCTACACTCAAAACATTTTGGTCATTAAAACTAAAGAAAGGGGACAGGTTTTCTGTTTTCAGACAGTGAAAATCTGTGTGCGGTTCCTAAAGTGAAGCACCTGATTCTGTATTTAGTCTCTGCTTTTGGAAGTGCTGGATTGAATGAGTTATAAAAGACTCTGTAGCCTCCTGGAGGTCTGTTTCTAAATCTCTAAATACATAGTCCAGAACCTATATTTTTCTCTGAATAGGGAAACAACTAGCTGTTGAAAACACTTTCTCCTCAGGTCACCACCTGATCAGGATTTAATTTTCCCTTAACTGCTTTTTTTCTTTTCTAACTGAACTAGTGCTCTATTCTCACAAGCCTAAGGCTTTTGATTCTTGGCTGCATACTCTTCAGTGTCAGATTTGTCACTGTACTTTGCATTTGATGTAATGAATCAATGGCCTGATAAAGGAGGAATCCCAGTGGTGATTCTATTGTCTGCACTGAGGTTTGTTGGCAAACACAGTTTTTATAATGTCTTAACTCTTAATTTTTATCACTGAAACAAATAGGCTTAGATTATTATATACCAGAGAGAGGTTTTTTTCCTTCTGTCAGGTGTCTGCTGGAGTGCCTCCAGAAGGGGATCAAAATGGCCTCATGGGGAGAGTGGATGAAGGCGTGGATGAATTTTTCACTAAGAAAGTGACAAAAATGGATTCAAAGTAAGTTAATTTCTTTTCTCTTTTTTTTTATATATTATTACTGAGTGAAAAAAAAATAAAATCCATCCTGATAGGTGGACAAATAGCAATTCTAAGTTGTATTTGCTTCCTGCTGCCAATACCCAGGGTTACTGTTGTCAAAGTCAGAAAATACTTTAGTACTCCAGACATTGTGAATTGAGTTATCCGCTGTTGAAAATGACTGCTTTAAAATAAATTGCTTTAATATAAAATGGAGGGGGGGAGGTTATTGACTGGTGTGTATTTTTATAATTCAGTCCACTTCATTTTACCCTGCAGTGGAGCTCATTAGAACTGGAACAGAGCTGTGTGTTGGTTGAGGATCTCCTCTCCAGCGCTGATAGTACACACAGGTATCTCTGTCTAGTAAGGACTGCAGTTGGCACAGTGTTATGATAGATGCCAGTAGATTTACGTCATTTTAGAAATATGTTAAATACATAATAGTATTCCAGATTTAGGCAATACGTTAATCTGAAAGATATGTCTCCTTCAGCTTTGTCTAAGAGTTATACAGCTTATACAATTGCTTTGCAGCCTGTTATATATTTACAGAACCATGCATCTGGATGTTCTTGCATTCATGCATGTTTATGCACATACACAAATACATGAACGAATGAGAAAACTAGGGCGATTTCCAGTCAGCTTGGAATGACCCCTTCTGTGTTGCATGTGACTTCCATTAAGGCAAATGGGAAGTGTTAACTGGTAGATGGCTATGGCAGGAAAAGCAAATGTTTTAAAGCCCCACTGAGTTAAAAATATAGTGACATGTGAAGCCACGTGTGATATACTATGTGTAGTGGTAAAATTATAGTAGCTTTGAAAAATGGATTAGCCAGGTTAAGTTCAGGGTGCTCACAGACTACTCCATCCTCCTGTGTTTCCCTTGGGTGCCTGCTAGCCAATCTTTTCAGGTGTCCCCATGAACTTGCACTATCCCTGTGTGCCCATCCCTGGCCATGCCCATTGCTAAGGATCTTTGCTCCATTTACTGCACTGGTGGCTCTCTCCAGTTTGGGCTCTTATGCAGATGTGTTATGTGCCCAGATTTCCCTTCAGGTGGAACACTCTGCTCATAATATGCCTGTAGAAAATCTTATCAAGAAATGGGTTGTTTGGGGGTTGATTTGGTTTTGTTTTAAGATGAGCATCTGCACTATAAAGGTGACCTCTCTGTGCTCCTTACTGAGAGAAGGAAGCTGTGCCAACTAGTTCCTATTTCAAGAAGAGCCCTTAAGGCACAAGGTCCCTCAAAAGCTGTGTGAATTATGTGCCTGGATCAGTTCTCCTTTTACTAATTGGCAGATAAAAAATTGAGGTAGCGCACCCTGGAAACGGAGCAGAGTGAAATTGTATGTTGTGGTGGACTGGCCTTGCCTGGATGCCAGGTGCCCACCAAAGCCATTCTGTCACTCCCCTCCTCAGCTGGACGGGGGAGAGAAAATACAACAAAAGGCTTGTGGGTGAAGATAAGGACAGGGAGAGATCATTCACCAAATACTGTCAGGGGCAAAACAGACTCAACTTGGGGAAAAATAATTCAGTTTATTACCAGTCAAGTCAGAGAATGATAATGAGAAATAGAAACTAAATCTTGAAACTCCTTCCCCTGTGACCCCTCACCACTTCTCAGGTTCAACCTCACTCCTGATTTTTTTCTACCTCCTTCCCACCAGTAGCACATGGGGATGGGGAATGGGGGTTGTGGTCATCACATGTTGTCTCTGCTACTCCTTCCTCCTCAGGGGGAGGACTTCTCATACTCTTCCACTGATCCAGCCTGGGGTCCCTCCCACAGGTGACAGTCCTCCATGAATTTCTCCAACGTGAGTCCTTCCCACAGGCTACAGTTCTTCATGAACTACTCCACCCAGCATGGGTCCTTTCTGTGGTGTGTAGTCCTTCAGGAACAGACTGGTTCAGGGTGGATTCCCAACAGAGTCACAAGTCCTGCCAGCAAACCTGCTCCAATGTGGGCTTCTGTCTCTATAGGTCCACTGGTCCTGCCAGGAGCCTGCTCCAGTGAAGGCTTCCCCAGGCATCACAGCCTCTTTTGGGCTCACCTACATGCTCTGACATGGTGTCCTCCACAAGCTGTAGGTGGATATCTGCTCCACCATTAACTTCCATGGGCTCGGGGGGACAGCTTGTCTCTCCATGGGCTTCCCTGCAGGGGAATCTCTGCTCCAGTGCCTGGAGCACCTCCTCCCCCTCCTTCTTCCTTGGTGTCTGCAGAGTTGTTTCTCTCATATATTAGAATCATAGAAGGGTTTGGGTTGGAAGGGACCTTAAAGATCATCTAGTTCCAAACCCTCTGCCATGGGCAAGGACACCTCCCACTAGACTGAGTTGCTTAAAGCCCCGTTCAACCTGGCCTTCAACATTTCTAAGGAGGCAACATTCACAGCTTCTCTGGGTATCTCACTTCTCTCTCTGCTGCTGTTGTTGCACAGCAGTTTTTCCCCTTCTTAATTACATTATCACAGAGCCACTACCCCTGTCACTAACGGGGCCTTGGCCAGTGGCAGATCCGCCTTGGAGCCAGCTAGCAATGGCTCTATCAGACCTAGGAAAAGCTTCTAGCAGCTGCTTCTAGAAGCCACTCCTGTAGCCTGACCGCTACCAAAACCTTGCCACCCAAACCTAATATATATGCACACAGCTTGGGCAGAGCTGTCTCATGTTGGAGACAGATGAGTGTCCAGTGTAGTTGAAATGGCTTCCTCTCTTCATTATACCATGTGCAAGGCCAGCACAGGAATCCTCAAGACAGTGTGATCAATGTTAATTGTCCAGTTTTTAACTGAGAGACACTAGCTAATGCCTGGGCCTTGGGCAATATATGGATTATAAAAAAGATTGGCTTTCCCCAGGAGAAGTCATTTGGTACTATTTAACCAGAGCAAGAAGTGGAGAAGGGTTTGAAATGTCTGTGTCTTTTATTAGGAGACCATCAACTAAAAGTTCAGAAAGCAGTGAGCCCAGTGAAGCAGGTGATGAGAAGAAGAAAAGGGACTCAAGGAAGAGTGGCTTCCTTAATTTAATCAAATCAAGAGGCTCCAAATCTGAACGTCCCCAGACTGTGGTAGTGGCAGAGGAGCCCTCCTCGCCCAAGGTTGCTGCAAAAAATCCATCTGTGGACACAAGCAAGAAGGAGGTAAAGCCTGCAGAGCAGAATGGTGGTACAGAGCGATCCGAGGAATTAAAGACCCCAGACTCACTGGAGGAGGCACAACCAGATGATGCAGCAAAAGCTGAAAGGGGTGACAGCAAAGGAAGCCCACAAGGAGGCCGGAGGTATGGCGTGCAGGTGATGGGCAGTGGACTTCTCGCAGAAATGAAAGCCAAGCAGGAGAAGAGAGCAGCCTCTGCTCAGAAGGTGAGAGCAATTTGATTTCTCTTGAGTTTTTGAAAAAATGTGCAAGAGCTAGGTGTCTTCAGGGGAGGTGGGTTGGGTCTACAGTGGTTGGTGGCTGGGGCTTGTCACAGTCCTGCTTTTCATGGGGGACTATGGTGTTCCAGTGAGAGGATTGCTCTCTGCTGTCACGGCTGAATGCAGGTACCCTGGCCGAGAACTAGACTGCACATGTGGAGCAGGAGGTCGAGATCATAGAATGACAGAATGCTCTGGGTTGGAAGGGACCTCCAAAGGTCATCTAGTCCAACCCCCCTGCAGTGAGAAGGGACATCCTCAACTAGATCAGGTTGTCCAGAGCCTCATCAAGCCTGACCTTGAATGACTCCAGGGATGAGGCTTCCCCCACCTCTCTGGGCAACCTGTTCCAGTGTTCCACCAGCTTCACAGTAAAGAACTTCTTCCTAAAAGAAGCACCCTTAAGCCTGCACTTCTCTCCTCTTGTGGAAGAGGTGACAACAGCTCTTGTGCTTCATGTCAGTCTGTCACAAACACAGAAGAGGACATGTAATTATTTGCATGTACTGCGGAGTAATTTTGGGGCGACTAGCAAGCACAGCTTGGATGTCTTCACTCTGTATGATGTGTGATTTGTTCGCAGGTAATGGAAATGGGCTTTGCAAAAGGTAAAGCTAGGACAGGCTTCTTACTGTGTGCCCCCTGCACACCAATACCTCAGGTGTTTGCAGAGTTAACTCCAGTGGTAGCTATCTGTGTACTTCTCCTTTGGAAGGTGGTGGAGAAAGGTGGAGAAATTTACTGTATTTTTAAATTACATGTTCTATGCAGAGAGGTAAATCTGTCTTCCAGGCACTGTTTACAAATATTTGGCTTACTCTTTTCTTGTGCAACTTTTTATTTTTATGTCCTTTTTTACCATACGTAATTATTTTCATACGTTTGTTTTCTGTATTTCAAAAACTAATGCTCAAAGAAAAAAAAGCATATATAACAAAAAATTATTCTATTCCCAATTACCTGTCTGGATTCCCTTTGCTCTCTCTAATTTTCTCCTCTTTGAAGTGCTGATGCTGGGCAGGAACCCTGCTTCACTTTGCAAATATGACAAGTGGCATACCCTTGTATTCTTCTAAAGCATTTAGTGCCAACCTGTTTTGCCTGATGTCCATTTCCCGTTGAACCTTCATCATTATCATCCTCTTTTTTTTCTTCCCAGCTGCACTTGGAATGTTCTGTAAATTACCAAAGGATGAGCCTTTTTTCAGTCCTCTCACTGCTCTTCATTGTGCAGGGCACTCAGATGCCATCCATTCCTCACCACCATCCCCTGTCACTTGGAGAAGGTGTTGCCTTATGACAAAATTCATCTGCAAGCCTTGCTTGTTTTCCTCCTTTCCCATAACACATTGCAAAATTGTCCTGCTGTGGCTGAGCAAGGCACCCAAAATTCATTTTTACCTTTCTTCATAGTCTTACAGTGTTTGCCACAATGTCTGAACCATTCCTCTGGACACTGGTGTCTTGCAATAAACAGATTCACATTAACACAGTAATCTATGGCTCCTTAAAGGAGTCCTCAGCATAAAAATGATTTTTCTAAAGAAATGGCCAATTCTCACCATTCTCATTGGTGCTGAGTAGTGCCCATGAATAGTCTCACTGATTTCTAAACCAAGTTTTCAAGTAAAATGCCATATGATTTTAAATAAGAGTGTTATGCTCTGCTTGTAACTTAAAAAAATAGCAAGCTACTCCAGATCATATAAATTTTTACAACTGCATAAATTATGTATGCTTGGTGCTCTTCGAGTCCTTAACACTTGTCATTTAAAGTTAGTCTGATCTGGAGTGGTGTCACTGAGGTAGAGTATTAGCATGTGTAATTTTTTTTAAGTGGGGAGAGTAAAATCCTTTTTGATTGATGAGCTTTCATAGCATTGATTGAACACTTGAATTTTGTTTATCAAAAAGAAAAGTTGTTTCCTTTTCCCAGTATCTCTTTTCTACCATTCGCTTTTTTTACTGATTGGAAAAGTAACTCTTCTTCCTTTAGGTTTAATTTTCAGGAGAATAATGTTACTGATTTTTTGTTTGTTAGATTTTGTAAAAAGTGTGTGTATATATATATTTTATGAGAGACAAAAAACCCCTGAATTAAAATAGGAATCTTTGCACAGCAGGGCACCGAGTTATGCATTCTTAATGTTGCCCAGACCACACAAAATTGAACTGCTGTTCAGAAGAGTTTTTCATATACTTCATCATAGATGACAATATTGAATAATTTAGGTTTGCACTTTTATTCATGGTATTCATGAAGGTGAAAATCATACAGTATCCTGATGGCTGAGCTGCAGAAGACAGCATCCCACTGCTGTTACATGGTTGAGGATGGGTATGACATCAACTTCCCTAACATCTTCAAATATAACAGAATTCCAGTATGATAGAAAATTGTATTTTCCTTTAAGGTACAGATGGCTGCTTATATTCTGAGCTATTTTACATGAAAACAAAGCCAGAAGGAATTTACTATTTCATTCATACCCTACCGCAGCCTTGTTACAGATACAAGTGATGAGCAGGTGCACAGTAGATGGAGGAAAGATGGTAAATGCTTTTTTTTTTGTTTTCTTTTGCTTAGAATACAACATGTGAATTGGCATTAATGGTAAAGAGGAGTATTTGTAGATTAGCATTGCCTCTAGACTTACGTGACAAGATCTTTTAGCTCCATCTAGTGTTTACAGCTTGAATTTTTAAATACCTGGAGCAAAACCCATGAGCAGACCAAGATCATCCATAACCTAGTTATTCACTCTCAATGGCTCCCAGCTCTGCAGTATTTCTCAACCTTGCACGAATTCCTATTAGAAGTAGAGCCTGGTCATTATTTAACTACATGATAAATTCACCTGCATTTATATGACATGATTGACAGCTTCTCAAAGTAAATTTTTGCAGCACTTGTTTAGTGTTGTCTTGGGATCCTAAGTAGTTTGTGCTGTGTGTACAGTAGGTAGATAAACATACAAACATCCTAATTACATTTTTAAGAACTACATTTTCCTCTGTGCGTGGTCATATTTCCCCAGTAATGCCATAAGTAGGAAGGAAGGTGTTAGAGTGAAATTGGCTTTCATATTGTCCTATAGCTCTCAAGTCATTCACTGTAGCTAAGTGTTATGCATGTATCCTTGATGTCTACATAGGAAAATTGGTATCTTGGTGATACCAAGCATCTCCATCCTTGGTTTATTTGTTGTATTGAAGAGAGGCTTTGTTTTAGGACCTGTGAGATTGCATGAGCAAAATAGAGGTATTGATAAATCTGTAAGGCCAAGGATGCTGTTTTCTGCATTGCTCCCCAAAATCTGTTTCTCTTGAAATGCCTGTGTTGGATTACCACCATGGGGAAAGAGGGATGGCCAGTGTGGATTTTAGAGAACATTCCTCTATATTTAAAATACTATTTCTACTCTAAATCTATGCATTTTTCTATAATTAGTATGTGTTCCTGCTACTTGTAACCGTTCCCTTCTTTCCTGTTGTCCAATTTTTATCTGTGTGCTATACCTATCAGTCTTTCAGACTGTAAGCTCCAAAGGGCAGTGATCAAAGAATATGAGAATCATTTTGGCTGGAAGAGACCTTTAGGATCATCAAGTCCAACTATTAACCCAGCACTGCCAGGTCACCACTAAACCATGCTCCTCAGAACCACATCTCCTTATCTTCTAAATCCCTTCAGGGATGGAAACTCCACCACTGCCCTGAGCAGCCTGGGACAGGCCTTGACAACCCTTTAGGGGAAGAGATTTTTCCTCATGTCCAACCTAAAAGTCCCCTGGCACAACTTGAAGCCATTTCCTCCTGTCTTATCACTTAGTACTTAGGGGAAGAGACCAACCCACACCTTGCTACAGCCTCCTTTCAGGGAGCTGTAGGGGATGAGGTCTCTCCACAGCCTGCTTTTCTCCAGGCTAAACAACTGCAATTCCCTCAGACAATCCCTGTAAGACTTGTTCTCCACCAGCTTCATTCCCCTTCTTTGAAAACACTCCAGCACCTCAGTGTTCTTCTTGTAGTGAGGGGCACATGACTGAAGACAGTATTTGAGGTGCAACCTCACCTGTGTCGAGTACAGGGGATCGTGTTTAGCATATGCTGCATGACATGTGGTGGAGGTTTCTGAATGCTATGGGACAGTCAGGTCGCAGCATAAGTCATGCAGAGTTGGTGTTAGAGCAGTAATAACAGTGTCCAGTGAACATGGCAACATGACCTACATGTGAGTATATAACCAATGCAGTGGTCATCTCCATAAATCACTTGCTTTAAGTCATTTGCCACACTGTCTTGAAATAGCAAATCAAGATTCCTGCAAAAGTCTATCCCTGCTTTTAGTTTTAAAATAAACTTGCTTTCTTGCCTAGTCTTATCTTTATAAGGATTTCTGTCATAGTAGATCCAGCACTTATTTCTATGCACTTTTTTATCTTCCTGTTTATCCCTCTGCTGAAGCTTTGGCAGCAGGTAGGACAGTAAAAGGAGGCTGGCAGTTATACAAGCACATCAGCCTGCATACCTAAGCTTCTCCTGGTTTCAAGGAGGTTTCAAGCTCTCTTAGACTAGAGCTATGATACAACAAAAGTCTTCGCAACTTTTTCTTTTGAGGCCAGGATGTTTGGAATGCTATTTTTGAGAATAGAAGACTTCTCTCGAATATCAGCTCATAAACAAGAAGCCCCCTTTCTTTAGAGGTGCTGAGCATCCAGCAGTGCTTGTGATGGGTGGTAGCTTTAAACACCTTTCAATAAATTTTCAGTCTGTTTGTTTTTAGAGGAATCCTGTAAACAGGTGAGTGCTGCTACTTCTGTAGTTGCAGGTTTATCTAAAATATGTTTTTCTTGTATGTGAAAGCACATGAGATCCATTCAGTAGTCATATTCAAAATCTAGATCTTCAGCAAAAAGACTTAAATCTAAACAAGGAATTCGTAAATATGGAGCTATCTTTGGAGATGAGACTATTTCCAAGTAGCACCTTCAGCTTCCACTTGTGTACATGAGATGTGTTGCGTAGGAGGCAGGGTGTGATTGCAGCTTTGCTAGACATGTGGCAGTATTAGTTACAAATCAGCATAGTTTTGTGGGTTTTTTTTTTTTCCACTTAGATGTCCAAGAACTGAAAGCAAAACAAGGAGAGAGAATCCAACAATTATTACTGTCACTGCTTTTGGTTTCCAAATTAGAGCTTTTTTACCTAACGGAATCACTGAGTTGCATTTATTACAGATATATCATTAATATGAGAGTTTTTCTCACTCTTTCAGAAACTTGGGAATGACACAACTCCCAGAGAGTCTTTTGACACAGTGATGAGCTCAGAACGACTGGATGGAAGTGGTACAGGTACAGTTTGAGTTTCCTGATATAAACTCTTTCTAGAAAATGCAAAATGCCTAGCCTCAAAAATCTCACTTCCCTCTGCAGATTGTGCATCTACAATTGCTTAAGCAAAATAACAAGCTTACACTACATGAAAAGGCTTAGAAACCAGCTTGCTTTTTATACTGTGTTAGACAGCACTTCTCATGAAGTCAGCTCTAAGGCTGAGTTGACAGCTCAGCTTTTACTCTTGTGTTCCATACTGCACAGGAGGGAAAGTTCTTGGTGCATGTGCCCATGGTGCCTTTGAAAGGATGCTGATTTGTAATGGGATCAGCAAAGCTGAAGCTGAACCAAGGAACCAGCAAAAATATCTGTGCATGAAGAAGCGAAACTCTTGTGTATATCTGATGACCTAAATATGACCAATTTGCAAGGTGTATAGTAGTCTGTGCATGTACCACTTTGAGTAGTCCCAGGCTTCAGCTGTTGGAGTAGCCATCTCATAGGCAATGGCTGCTGGCTCTTCCCAGGGTTTACCTGGCTTGACCAAAGCCAAGGCTGTCTGCAAAGTAGTGGAGGCTCCTGAACACTGCACACATGCACAAAATTACTCTCCATCATGTATAAAGAAAGTGGAGTTCAGCCTTGCAGTGCTTTCAGCACCAATTCCCTCTGTACCTAGTCCTGCTGTGTCCTTGTCAAGCTGTATTTCTGGGCCCTGACACGGCAGTGCCTACAGTGCAGCCATCTCGGGGCAAGATGAAATTCTGGCCTCTGGATATATTTTTGGGACTAGCCAGTGAAGTGTTCAAAAGGGATTCAGGTGGTTTGTCCGTGCTGCATTCACTGGGCTGAAAGGAGTGGGCTGAACTAGGAAACCCAGGTCTAATTTCTCAACCAGTGGGATAGGTATCCTACATACATGGCACACAGGGTTGCCAAAACATAGAGAAGCAAAGCTGAAAAAAACAGGCTGAAATCCAAATGTGGCCATCTTGGTTGAGCACTTCAGAAATCAATTCTGGAGTTTCATACCTTTCTAAAGGAGGTTTGAAAAGACTGCATATATGGAGTGCGCTGAACTCTATAAAAAGCACAGTTATCTTTTGAGGAGGACCTTGTGTACTATATGTGTCCCCTGATATGAAACTGCAGTCAGAGGAGCAAGAGCAGTCTGTGTTTGGAGCATTAGAGTATTTGGGGGTGACTGACCCCAATTTTTCTGTGGTCCTTGTCTCTGTATACAACACATTTCACCCCCATTTCACTGCAGTGTTCATGCCCCTTTCTTTTGTCCTCCAGCTATCAGTTCTTTCTTTACCACTCTTGCTTGAGAGCTCCCAAGGCTGCTCTTCACTGTTGCAACCAGTTTGTCTTTGTTTTGGGTTAATTTATTTTAATTTAACTGGCTTCTAATAATATTAACAGGCCTGAGCTTAGGAAGGCAAGCAAGAGAATTAACAGAAAATTGCTGAATGTTGCTACAGGAAAACTAGATAGCGATGCCAAAGGAGAATAGGGTTTTTTTTTTTTATTCCCTGCTTCATGTCTGGATGTTGCCTGCTTTTTTTGTATGCACACAGGCAGAAGTGTCCTCCAGTTTCACTTGCAGCATGGATGTCTGTTGCATGCATGCAGACACCAATGCTCCCTGTCATGTACTCACACAAATATACGTGTGTCACACAACTCTTGTATAGTTTGCCAGAAGTTCACTCCAGCTGGGTTGAAAAACAGCTGCATAAGCTGGAAAAATGTACTGGGGATTGGCTTGCATCAAATGATATCAACACTCCTCTCCCTCCCACTGCCTTTAAAATGTCTGTGCTCAGCACTTTTGTAACAAGTAGGATTTCTGAATGGGAATAGTGGGTAGATAGGTCAAGTCAGCATCTGCGAGCACACACTTGGCTTTGCCAAGTACCAAGGATACCAGTCTGCATTTCAGTTAGTCTGTAATTCTCTCCAAAGAATAAAGATGTGACAGATTTTGAAAGTTCCAAGCTACCATACAAGTTCCAAGATTACCATTCTACCTGCTACACGCCAGCCTTCAAGTCTTCTGAAAGCTGCAGAGTAGGAAAGTAGGGCAGGTGTTTTGCTTGTTTACAACCTGGAGTCCAGCCGGCTTTCTACCAGCTTGTACAGCTCCATAGCACTGTATTACTTGGAAGTCAGTGTAGTTTTATCTGTAAATACCTTGGTCTTTGTTCAGGATAAATAACATGTTGATAAACTTGCTAATATGTGGAAAATGTAATCCATGTAGTGTCACTGGATAAATCAAAGTATTATATAAAGAATACTTTGATGTTGGCTAAGTTTTGAAATCTCATCTAGAGCTTGCTAAAAGCAACAAATAAAAGGACACAGCCTGCTGATCACACATTTGGGACTTATTTTCTGGGCCAGGATTTCTCTGTTGATCTTGGCTACCCAGCTTTTTGTCTGTAGAGGCACAAAACAGCCAAGGCTGCCTTTTCCACTGATCCATTGCTGCATTCTCAGCAGGTAGGTTGTACCATCTGTCCCCAGAAACAGGAAGGAAGAATAAGGTACAGCTAGTCATCACCCCAAATGTATTTAAAAGGGGAAGATGCCATTACTTCTGAGGTAATAGAATTATGAAGCTTAGCATGTGTAAGAACTAGCCGGTTTAGATGCTTTTCTTGAAGTGATTTTGAATGAAATGTTAGGGGTCCTCTTACACACTCACACAGCTGTGCAGCAGGGATATGTTAGCTGATGATAATATTTTCCACACAACCTTATCTGTGCATAGGGCCTTCTGTGTTGCACAAAACTTTATTTTATATGTCTATTTATTTTAGTGCCTAAACTCCAGCAGACCCTTCCAGAGAGTCGGTTTGCCTCCAATAAATGTGACTCCATCTCAGCATCATCAGAAAAAAATTCAAAAGCTGAACCAAAGGCAGAAGCTGGTGCAAAGGCAAGAGGTTCTTCCAATACACCGACCAGCCCAAAACCCCCGCTGCAGTCAACAAAGCCCAGCCTGGCAGGACGACCCACGGTGCCACAGAAACCACGCTCTGCCTCTCGTACTGGTGAGGAGCTCTCCTGGGCATTTGTTAGACCCAGCTGGGTACTTCTGAGTAGTGGTGTTTGTGTGGGCTATGGAGGAGACACCCGTGGCCACATCCTGAACAGAAGTTAAATGTAGAGGGACAGGTTCTTCAGTCATTTGCACTTGACTTGCATCCTTCTTTTCCACCTCCCTTGGCCCTGATTCAAATAAACTTCTTATAATGGCTTAATTTGTGATCAACAATGGTAAAGCCTGAGGAGAAGCAAAAGCAGCAGCAGCAGAGCTGTTGTGAGTTAGCCTGATTTCACAGAAGAGGTGACCACAGAAAGCTACTTCAGCATCAAAGTCCTGTTGTAGCAGCAGTGACAAAAGTAGCTGTATTTTCTCCAAACACCTGCTTCTAAGTGCTAAAGTCCTTGGGGCTTTCTGGCAGATTGCTCTTAGTCCCTCAAGCAAATGTCTGTTGTTCTTAATAACTTGCACAAAGCAACTGTTTCTCATTCTTCTCCCTTGTTTTGCTTTTGTTTCTTTCCTTATTGCTTTTGACTGGAAATAATCGTAACTGTGCTTTTATAATCCTTCAAGACTTCCAGTTGAATGAGTATTAACTTCTGATCTGTTCTAACGTCTTCCCCAGATACTATCTCAAGGTTTGCAGTAGTGGGAAATATTTCAGCATATCTCCCATACATTTACCTGTCTGTTATTTAATAGGCCAGTGTCACAAACCACTCTTCCCAAAGTACAGACACTGCAGTTGAGGGGAATTAAATGCTAGTTACTGGCTCCCCCACCACCCATGGCAAATACAGCTTATTAATTACTAATGACTAAAAAACATGGGCATAGCCATCTGTAAGAGCTCACAGACCTCTAGGCTTTGCCCATACTCACTGTTACCTTAGAAAGATGTCATGTTAATCTCAGAAAGATGGAGAATGACGGGGCAGAGGGACATTACAGCTCATTGTGTAACCTGAGAGTCACGGAATTTTAGGGGTTGGAAGGAACCTCCAGAGATCGAGTCCAGCCCCCCTGCCAGAGCAGGACAAAACTAGAGCAGATTACTTAGCCTTTGCACTCCAGTGGGTGAATGTTGTTCAAATATAGAATCACCTTCAGGTTTTAGATAGCTTTAAATTGATTCTATTGACCATTTTAGAAATGGTCATAAAAGTGAGAGGTGTCAGGTAAGAGGTTCATGAAGATGAATGCAATCGGAAAGCGTGGATTATTTGGTGATGCTTAACGTGTAGAACAGGCAGTGTGTTACCTCAAAATCTCAGGTATCAGAAAGACCTGAGCTATCTGGTTTTGCTAGCTCCTATTTTATGCAGGGAGATCATACTGTGGGTTTAACACAGAGAGTAATTAATATTTACTTGTAATAGACCAGCTCCTTAGGTGGCAGTAAAAGCAGCACTATCTCTGTTGCAGTCTAACTTCTATCCTAGTACTTGTAGCAACCTGCTGGTTGATCACACCCAGGTGACGTGATGAAGCAGCCAAGCAGTAGTCCTATTTACCCTCCTGCTCCCACCGCTGTTTCCAGCGGTGTGGCCAAGCTAATGGTTGCAAATTTCTGCTAAGTAATCTGAGGGCAAAGGAACACAGCTTGGATGTCTGCAAACATCAAAGACTGAAAGTGGTTCCTCATTAAAGCACATAATGGCTTTGGTTCAGAAATATATAACGGTGTTTGCCAAGCACCGTGCTCATCCATATGCTGATATTGAGCTTCCCAAAGCAACTGGCCACACAGGCACATCAAAAGCATGGAGAAGGTCCAAATTGGTGTATCTGTTCGGATCAATTTGCAGTTGGAAGGTCATAACTTTTCTGTGCTTGAAGTAAAAGATTCACTCCTTTCTGGTGGCTGCTCAACAGTGAGATAAATTCATATTAATTTCCAGTGTGCAACTCTATGAATACACAACACAGGTGATAACTCTGAGTTCCTTTTTCCTTCTGCCAGTACTACTGTATCTTCCCAGTTCTTCTGTTGCATACATACGCCACTGTTTACTCCTTGGGGAGCAAACATAGAAGCAGTTTAAGTAATTCATTGTAGCTGTACTTCCCTACTGTCCAAACGAAGGCTGTCTAGTGTAAGACTGAAAAGGTCTTCCTGCAAAAACTGGAAAGATGGTAGTCAACTTGCCATGCATGATGCATATCCAGCCTCTTAGAGAAACAAGATATCCAGATGGTTTACACTATGGGTTAGAATTTAAGTTCCAGATTTCCTCACGGTCTAGAAGACAAAGTAGTTTTTCTATTTAGAACATCTTTGCAGATGCTATCGTGTTATGTGCTGGCAATTTATTCCTGGAAGTACAGAGTTCTATTTATGACATTTGTTTCCCTGCTTCATTTTTATGCCCTGTAACTGTGAAACAGAACATCTAAATTGGTCTGTTCATTATGTTTCAGGACAATAAAGATATAAATAGAACAAATATTTCCAAAAATCTATCCAAAATAATTTTTAGCTGTTCTTTGCAAATTGCATACTTACGTCGTGCAGAAAATTCAGTTGGTCCCATCAGATTTCTGTTTGTGCTACATTTGCAGTGCACATTAAAATTACTGAAATTAAGACCTTTGCTTTGGCTGTTGAAATTCTTTCACCTGGACTGAGGGCCATCATGCATTCTCTTGATGTCAGGTGAATTCCTGAATCCTCCTTTTTCTGACACAGGTTCTACCTGTTTCTTGTTTGTGTATTCTGTTGAGATATGGCCCATCACAACAGCACCATTTCTGTGAGCTACAGAACAAATATAACTTCTGACCCTTTTGTTCATGGTACTCCACAGAGGATGCTCCGGAGTCTCCCTCTGGCCCCAGTTCCCCCAAAGTTGCCCTGCTTCCACCTGTGCTGAAGAAGGTTCCTTCTGATAAAGAAAAGGATGGTCAGAGCAGCCCCTCAGTTAGATCGTTTTCTCAAGAAGGTAAGAGTGTTGGTATGACTTGTTCCAGAGTGCTTGTCTTCTACTTCAGTTTAGGGTATCATTGTTCCCTGATTTGTTTTTACTTGGAAGAAAAAGGGTAATTCATTTGGAGATAAAAAGAGCAAGGAAAGTGTATCTGATCACCTGTTCCTTATCTCCTCCACCCGTGGGTTAGTGCTCTATATTTTCTTCCTTTGATCAAACCCGAGTGTAAGATGAATCCCTTGTTGTTAATAATGTAGCTGAACAATTAAGGGACAGTTGTGTTGTGTTTACTTTGGTCTGAATCAAGGTGATGATTAGTGTTGGTCACACACGTTAATGTGAAATGCAGCTCTGTGATTCAACACATTTCCAGGGAAGCAGCCATGGCTTTGTTCCTTGCAGCCAGCCCATTGCTCTGTTTCTACTCCCCCTTTCTGTGAGGTCACTGCATGTGACTGAGTTCACCTTCTCCTCAGGCAATGAGTCTCTGTGTGCCTGGGCAGGGCTTGGTACCTTTTATGCACAACAGTAGGCTGCTGCCTTGTCTTTCCTGCTTTTCATGCATGTGCTGGATTTCTACTTTTGCTGATGCGTTTCCTTGCCCACAGTTGGCTCTTAGAAGTGCTGAGGCTTCCTCTGATAGCATAGGATATGTGGAGAAGTAGTGACAGGAACACTACTCAGTGTGGTGTTATCTGGCACAAATGACAATGTTTGAAATCTGGGGGTGAGACCTCTTTCTTCCTGTGAGTCTTCTCAAGAAAGACATCCAAGGTGATTCTCATCACTTAAGCTGTGAGACAAACATGTCCCCTTTCACCCTCTGCCAGCAGTTTTTCATAGTGTAGGATGGGGACAGACAAGTCAAGGCAGATACATAACAGTGGGTTGTGAAGACTGAGTTGTTGTGATGCCCACAGCGCCCACCATTGCCCTCCAGCAGAACCACCACAATCTCACTGAATTATGTAGAGCTAGCAGGACACAGCACACCCAAGGATCTCTTCTATGTCTGGAAAGGGCTAAGGGTTCAGATGGTCCATGTTGCCTTGTGTCTCAGGGTCAAGAAAAGACAGTGAGGTATCTCAAGTGCCTCCCAGTGGCTGTGGCATTATGAGGGCTGCAAGACAGAACAGAGCCTGTTTATTCTTCTGCCTTTAGTCTCATCAGAACCTGGGTTGAGACAGGGGAACTGGGCTACAGCTTAGGGATCAAACGTGCTACACTGGTGCTACCATGTTGGGAATGGTTGCAGTTAAAAGCTCTCTGAGAAGCAGCTCTCTGGTAGCCATGTGTGTTGGAGCCCTCCTTTTCTCAGCAGTTTTTCACCAGACTGCAAGAAGGAACTTGTTACTTTATAACTAGAGAAATACAGTGTAATGGGAATTGTTGCAGGTACATGTTAATGTGAGGTTAACCTCAACATTTCTGTGCTATATGCCTTCTCCATCTCCCTGTCATGAGAGGGGACTTAGGGAGAAGCAGGGAATATGGGCTGATAACTACAATCCTTTCATGTTACAGTAACACAGCAGAGATTTGACAAGGTTTTGCAGTTTGTGGTTGTCACATGAGAAGAGGGACGATCACTTTATTTTTACAAGGTGTTTGCTGTTTGCAAATCCTTACACAAAAGGGGTCACATGCTGTGCTTTCCTCACTCCTTGCTCCCGTGGACAAACCTCCACAGATGACTTGGCCCAACACAGGGTTTTCTAGTTGCCGCTACATTGCAGTGTGTGAATTTTATCAATAATAGTTTAGAATGGCTAAAATTTGGTTTCCAGGTCATTTTGGAGCTGCAACACTTTGTATAAAA
>JAAGNO010025612.1:0-15144 GCA_033439905.1 Ceryle rudis | reverse complement strand
TAAATCTCTGTATAATTTCTTTTGTGGTTTTCCTTTTTCTTTGTTCTATTTCCTCATTCTCATTCCATATTCCTCTGTCCCAGCTTTCTGCCACCTTTCAGGCTAACATGCTCAATTTATTTTTGCACCTGATAAATCACTTCAACTCTGCCTAAGTTTGTAAACAAAATTATAGCTTCTGCAAAAGAAAGCTGCAAATTAGATGATACTTGATTATAAAATTGCTTTATGTTAATGAGTTTAACTGTGTTTTGTGGGACAGTCTCAAAATACACCTCTTTACACAGCATACCAATATATGCAAATATCTGAAGTAAATTTAAGGAAGCATTTGGCATATTGATTTGAACAATTTGAACATTTGAACAATTGATTAAATGGGTTGAATAAGTGAAATTACTTATATTACATTCTATATTTGGGCCTACGAAACAGCTCAGGGGTATAAATAAATCCTTTTCCCTGCTAGAGCAAACAGGAGATTGTCAAAAAAGAGATACAGCTCATGACTGTACCAAGCCATCTGGCAGTGTGAAAACCACTTTGGGGCACTATTCTACCAGTGCAGAAGAGGAAGCTAATGTGCTTGGACAGAGGAAGGCGCAGCCAACTTCTGGTTAGAAGTGTTCGTTTTCCATCAGGACAGTGCCTGATAACTGGCACTAACAATTGGTAGGAAATGGTAATAGCAAAGAAGCCACAAAAGGGTGTGGGTTTGTCATTGGATTATGAGAAAGGTAAAAACCTCATGGGATGATAATTATCTTTTTGTCCCCATGGGTTCTACGTGGCATGATAAAATTCCCAGTTGAGATGTGTGTGTGCATTTTTCCTTCATGGAAACCCTGGGGACTGGTACCATATAGCACCTGCAGCCCCTCTGCAGAAGGGAGCTCCCTACAAACCGTGTGGGCTCAGTGCAGTGACACTGGCACACTGCCCTGTGAGTATGCTACAGGTAGACTGGCCACTGCCTCATGTGCCTCTGGACCTATCCTTTTGGAGATGCGTACAGTGAAGGATTTCAAAATATGTTTCAGCCTGAATACTGTTAGTGGCAGTTTAAGTGCCTCACTCAACAGAATCATTTGGGAGCCAGGTAAATCAGATTATCTTGACATAGTAGTTTGATTTTCAGCTGCATGAATAAACAAAAAACCCACCAAAAGAACCCAAACTCAGCACTGTGGTACATGCTTAAGATGCACTTCCTGAAGAGCAGCTTTGACTTCTAGTGAACTCATTCCCTAGGCTGTAAAAATGTTCAGTTGATCTATATGTCTTTAAAATATAAAAGCTACTGTTCTCAACTGGTATGTGTTTCTGTGCTTCTCTTTACCTCTTAGCTGTTTTGTTTAAACAATGATTCAAAAATACTTTTTTCCTGTAGTATTTTAATGAGGTGTTTGAACATCTTGTGCAATTACAATTACCCACGGTTGTTGTATTTATAAGGCATCATGTATCCTTTCTGTAACATCCTCAGACCGATACATGTAAACCAATTTCTTTTTCATATTGTAGAATCAAACTTAGCGCACCCAAACTTGGAATCTCTCCTTTCACATCACAATCAAATTAGTGTATTTTAGCTCGTTCCAAGATACCTCTCTGATAAAGTAAGTTTCAAAAGCTGACCTGCTGCTGTAGACCTATGCAGGCCACCTGCTGTCCTGGTTTGAGTGTGTATGGTTTCCTTGAGGCAAGGATAAGCTCTCGTGGCAGAAGTCTGCTCACAGTATGTGGACTTAAGTGCCTGATATATTTTTCAAGTATTTTTGTGGCAAACTACCTATCTTTATTTATCAGGCCATAAACTAAAATGGCTGTTGCAGGATGTGTTCTGGGTTTTGCTTGAAGAGAATGGAGGCCAAAGGCCATGTAAGTAGTAGGAAATACAGGCATCAAGGATGACTCAAAAAATTTCCAGACACCTATTTCTTCGAAAAACAGTTGTGTTTGGGAAGGTGGAAATGCCTAATTTTTATATATGTATAATTATTTTTTAATGGAATTTAGGTATCTTAGTCCTCTCCAACTCATTAAACAGCTTGAAAATCCTTTCTCAAAATCCTTTCCTCTTCTTTCCCAACTTGTAAAGCCAAGATAAGAATGCAATGAGTGTGCAGCTGCTGGCTCTCATTTCCTACCATATTTTGACTAGCACAAATAAGGAAACAGGTATTTGGGGCTCAGGAGAACTGTTTGTGTAGCAAACATGCCATGAGTGCAGAGGTGGGTCTCCGCAAGGCACAGGCTGGATGTGTCTGCTCTGCTTTTGTCACAGCAGAGATCCAGGACTGGACAATATTTGTGCCAAATGAAAACAGGACAGTTTTCTGTCCTGTTTCACAGCCTGTTGTCACTCGGTGGCACTGCCTGTGGAGTCGTGCTGGCCCCCCCCAGGGATACAGAGAGTATCCCTGCAGAGGCTGCTCCATCATCGTCAGCTCCCTCGGGATCCCTCTCTGCATTTTCCACATTCCTGGCAGACCCTGGAACAATCTGAAACGACCAGGGAGATGTGTCAGTGACAGCCTACTGCTTGTCTGCCCCTGCTCTGGCTGGAGCTGGTGACAGGGCTGTCACCTTGCGTCTGGGAGGCTATGGGTGAGCAGTACGCAGGGAAGGAGAGGTGGTGCTTCGTGGTCACTGCAGCTGCTCGTGCTTTGTTGAGAGGGCGTGCACAAATGTGAACAGACACAGGGAGCAGTGCGAACCAAAACCAGACGTCCTTTGAGATGGTGGAGCGAAGAAAGTCTTGTAACTGTCACATGTAATTTGGGAAGTGGGCTTGTGTGTGTGAAGCAAGATGACTTACAACGAAGTCACATTTAAGGACCACTGTGTGTTTAAAGGTTCATTTTAATTGGAAGTCTGAGATTTCTAAAGCTGTCAGTCCTTCTTGCATAACGTCACCCCGATGTGTGTGATAACTCTCTTGTTACCATGCCAATTGTAGACCACCAGATTAGATCAGAAATCTTAACAAGGTTTAACAACCTTCTTTCCAATTTGTTTCAAAGCTTATAGTCTGGGGAAAAGCCTGGCCTTACCAAGAGCTTTGGAGTGCTGGGCAAACAAAATGGGTATTGTTTGCATTTAGATCATGGGAAGTGGGTATGCCTTCCTGCTTTCTTCAGGGCCGAGCACAGCAAGGTGCAAAGCCCATGGTCTCAGCTGTCCCTCCCATTAGGGAACAGGGAGGACATTGGCACCTGGCAGTGCTGGTGGGGCAGGGAGCAGCAGTTCAGGTAACTTGGGTGCCAAGGTGAATGTCTGTCCTGATTAAAGCTGCTGAGTCAAAGGGAGAATATTGCTATGTCCTGCTAGGGACATGTCCTGCTAGGGAGCCAGGCCTGCCTGGGCCACATGCTGCTGGTCTGAGGGGTGCCCAGCAACGATATCCAGTGGAGCAGTCAGGAGCCTGAGATCCAGCCCAGCTGGAAAGAAGAGTGCTGTTCTGGTTTTGAAGTGGTGCGATGAGAAGGAAGTCCGCAGGCCATTTCTAGCTGTGATGTTTATCCATCCCAGTGAAGTACTGAGTTTCATATTTTACGTTTACCTGCTTGCCAACCAACAATGGAATAAGATTTGCTCAGACTCTCTTCTCTCTCACCTTTTTCTGGCTTGAAGGGTTAATGGACCTATGCTACTCCCACTAGTACAAATGAATTCAGTGGGAGCAGGAGGAGGTCCTGTGTGCATGAAAGACTTTATATTATTGGTTTTTTTTCCTTCTCTCTTCTACAGTCAGTGGTAACACCTATTTCTGTTTTATACAGCTGCAAAAAGAAGCCCTGGGCAGCAGTCTCATGAATTCCAGGAGCTGAAGCAGAGGTCCTTGAGTAAAGACGGTCATCAGGGAAGCAAGTCCAGCGACTCTGGCGAAGAAGCAGATAAAGATTTTATTTTTGTTTAGCAATCAGTACAAGTGCTTTGTAGAGCAAGAGCTTTCTATAACAATCAGGGTACAGCAATTGACAGCCCTTCTAGCCAGCTGCTCTCTCATCACAGGTACATTTCCATGCAGAAAGCCCGATCTTCCAATCATGATTTACAGTGCACTCACTTGGCATTGATTCGGCCCTTAATTTCTGTTCTGTGCAATGCAGTCATTTCTTTCCATGCCTTTGCTAAAGCCAGCGATTCTTTCATGTATTCTACTTGAATTTCTCTGAAGCAGCTACGAAGAGTGCCCTGCATTAGGGCATTTAGAAAGCAAAGCAAATTAACTGGGCACTGTCTTACACTAATACACTGTACAGCAGGTAATGTGTTGTACTGCTGAATGTAAATGTGTCAAATCTGCACGTGACTTACCTATAAATATATTCTTGCGGTATGCAATTGCACATTGTAATTATATTAAAAGAGCACACTAATAAAATAATTTGTATAGATTATATATATAAAATGCTTGGGTATGGTTTTTACATTCTCCCATAGGGAGCTTCTTTCTTCCTGTTCTCGTACTGTACATAGAGCTCCAACGCTTACATCTGTGTACCGTCAAAAAGCACAACAGAGAAGGATTTGGATGACGTATAATCATGGTATGCTTCCACATTCGTATATTAATGTATATAGTTGATTGGAATGAGGGCAATTGAAATTTTATTAATATTGGTGTTTTCTAGAGGCCTTCCTCAGTTCTGTCTGCATATTAGCTTCCTTTCAATGTGTAATTCTACAAGAAAAATAGTTTGGCATCTGTAAAAACACTTCCGCTTTTGAGGGAGGGGGTGAAAATTTCACAGCCACCCACTTACATTACAAGTTGAAGGGATTTTATTCATATGTATATTTGTAACAATAAAAAATGATTTTACAACTGAAATACTAGTCTTTGTTTTTACAGCACTGTTTGTAGTCTGACGGTCTCTGCTCTTTGAGTGACAGCATTGTGTCAGGTAGACAAAGTGTGCAGTTAAGACAAAACCCATATAATCTTTTTCTGCTTCCAGCAAAATGCCTGTTCCTGCTGAAAGGGCCACAGACACACCATCTTCGTAAAACTGCCGAGAGAAGATCTCTTTGCCAATGCTCTCCATGGGATCTACAGCAAAGCAGCCTTCACATGAGCCAGAAACACCTGCTATCTAAATTCTCTAGTTTGGTTCCATACGACAGAACAAAATCATTTTGCTAACTCTCCCCTAGAAGCAATTTCCCTGGCCCTGCTGGGGCTCCTTGCCTGGGTAGGAATGCTCAGTTATCTGTCAAATGACTTTGTCTGATGCCTGTGCACACACCTCCTGTTTAGCAGTATAAAGGGCTTCGAAGCCAAAACAGAAGCCTTTTTTACCAGGACATTTTGGAAGCATTTTGTAGAGGTTTACAACTCGAAGTACTGTAAGGCTGTGGGAAAGCAGTGCTGAAGGCTGGGTGTTCATACCTGGGGTTTGCACTGCCTTGAAATTCTGCACTTGTCTTAAAACCATTAAGAGAAAGTTCTTCATTTTCACATGCATGTATTCCTGGTTTACTGGGCTTCAGTGGAACATAAGACAAATGGCAAAGGAAAATTTTAAATACTTATATTAGAAATGAAACTTAAATGAGTCATAAATAAACAGCAATTTTTATTCCCATAGGCCATGGAATAGACAACTGTCTGAGAAGTGTAAGTTGACAAGAAGGGTTGCCTGATTTGTTGGTTTTATGAATTTAAGAAAATTAACAGCAAGTTTTGTGGTGTTAATTAAAAAATAATAGATTCTAACTTCTGACTGCTGAGAATCAGTCTTATTTGGGCTTGATGTCCTTCTCACCAGTCATCTGAGATACTGTACTTGTCCTGCTGTGAGAAATCGTGGCAATAGTGTGTGCCCATCACCCTGGTGTCAGTAAACCAAAGATGGGGATGTCTGAAATGCTATAGAGAAATTATGTGCTGATAAACACAAGAAGAAGAATAGCTGTCTGCTGGAGTATACAGGTGTCGAGAGCAATGTTTTTCCGTACTGGTTATACAAGGCCTTTCCAGTTGTTATTCCAGCCATCAGTGTGTTGTGGGCTGGCCGAGTAGTGAAGAAACAACTTTAGGGGAGTGCTACTGGGAGAGTTCTTTTGAGACCAGGGTTTGGTTTTTTTTGTGTGTGTGTGTGTGTGTGTGGTTTTGAGTGTGGAAAGGAGTGATAATTTTAATTTCTTTACTCTCTCTCTGCCTGGTGAGTCCAGCACTGTCAGCCTGATGATAAAGAATTCACGTAGCACCCAGAGCACCCCTGTTGTACCTCTTCTGCCTTTAAGAAAGAACAACTTTAATTTTCAGTATGTTGACCCCATAGAGGCCTCAGGTAAGTGGCAGTGTGTTTCAGGGAGGTAACAACCGCTGTACCCTGTTGCCAGGCCAAGCTGGTTGGGAGGTTTGGGAGGAGTCACTGCTCTGGGGAGCAGGGGAGGTGCTGCCTTTGCATGATCTGCAGGCCCTCTGAAGCAGATGCTGTTCTCGGGCAAGACAGCAACTGCATGTTGCATTTGCTGTGTTCGGAGGTGAGAGGGTGGCAGAATCTGGGCTGGCATCTGAGGTAGCAGAGAGGTCGTTTGCATCCCTCCATGTGCACAAGTACGTGTTCTGGGCAGCTAAACCAGAGTGAAGGACCCAGTAGCCCTGGTCACCTGGTTAGAAATGCTGCCCTGGAAGGATCCTAGCACCAGCATCTCCCCTCAGAGCTGCACACACCTTGGGGAAAAAAGGGGTGAGAAGCTCTCTTGGAAGGAGCTGCCCTGCCCTTTTCTGCTATATCTGGTTTTCAGGTTTTGCTTTTGAAGAATTTCACCCAAGATGTATGTGGTGAGAGCACATCCCCATCTGAGATGCTCTGGAGAAGGGCTGTGGCTGCCCACGAGGCTCTGGTGTGAACTCGACAGCTCCACACTTCATCTGCAGGACCTAGTTCTTGGTCTCTGCTAAAGGAGGCTAAAAGCTGGCTGATAGATTTTGGGTGTTTTAAAGTATTCCCAGACGTGCAGTAGCAACAGTAAATAGCTGCTTCCTAAGATGGGGGCAGCAATCTCCTTAAATCCTCCCCCTCCACCAGAGCCAGCCAGCCAGGCTGAGATGATTTGGGAATTACTGTGGCCCATTAGTCACAAATCTGTGCCACCCACCGCACTTAACTGAGAGCTGCCATCAGCATGAGCTTTTGCTGCCACTGCTTATTAATTAATTAATGCAGAGATGATTTCTTTCTCCTGTTGCATAGGAAAAAAAAAAAATCTACTGAGAAACATTTTCTCATAAAAGACCAGAAAGCTCTGTTCCTGTTTGAAACACTGCTTTCCTGTGGTCATGAGAGAGCTGTGCTGCTTTCCCCATGCCCAGGAATGCCAGTGCTGGGTGGACTGTGCCCAAATCACACCTCTGGAGATTATCCTCTGCTAGTACTGAAGCGGGGGGGCAGGGGGGATTGGGGGACGGAGGGGAGCTTCAGGTAGGTATAGTGTCTACTGCTTCTCCTGGAGCTGTAGCCCAGAGGATATCTGACGAATACAGCACAGGTGAGTACCAGAGATTATCATTTTATGACAAACTCTTGCTGATCAGGCCTGGAAAGCAGAATGGTCTTTCCGCATCCTAAGAAAGAGTTTGTAAATGGGGAGGATGAGAACTGCTACATAAACACAGGGTGATGACTTTCTCATTCCTTCAAACGTAGGAGATGACAAAACCCAGTTGTTTGAATCATTCCCTCTCAGCACTAGCAGCCCTCACCCCCTCCCTGAGCTCTCTCCATAGCTCCGGGCAGGCAGCTATGAGCACTGCTGTGCCCAGGGCCCTGCTGCCCTCCTGTGCCCAGGCAAAACTCCTTCCTAACTTCTTCACATGCCCTAGTGGCATTGCCTCCAAATCTGTCAAATGTTACAAAGTGCTCACTGGATAGTTAAAATGCCTTTAATCTGACACATAAACATTAACTTGTGTCCTGCTAAACAGAAAAATGCTGCCTTGGTTTGGCCTCCAACTGCCCATCCTGGATTTAAGAGGTCGGAGGAAGATCTGCCAGGCAACTTCCCAGTTTTTCTCCTCATCCCTGTGGCCATCCTGCAGTCCCTCATGCTTCTTCCCAACATGAGCATCTTACCAGCACCACAGCCAGTGACTCTCCACTGAGGTTCCACCAGTGTCTGACATTTCCAACACCATCATGACCACAGCAGGACAGCTGGGGTGACTTCCCTGGACACAGAAAGAGGTAGGCTCATTTTTGGTCGGGAGCAATCAGCTCAGTTTTGGTCGGGAGCAATCAACCTTACCAAACAGCCAGAACTCCCTGGCCCTGAGGCCACAGCTGTGCTTCACTTCAGCAGGCACTGCTGACAGCTGGCAGCTTAAAACACTGCTCTGATCATTGCACACAGAAATCTTCTTTTCCCTTCATGAAACAGATATTTCCTCAGCTCTGAAGGGCAGTTTTCCAGCCTTGAGGATTTGCTGGCAGTGTTGAGGTTTCAGTAGATTTGTCTGTGGAACTCCCACTGTCTTGTGATCCCCTCACATGTCCCATCCTGATCCCCTGAGACACAAAAATGGTTGGAAAACTTAAGAGAACCTCAACCAAAGGCTTGTCCTCATGGGGTTGCTCCTCATCCTGGAACATGGCCAGGCTGTAACAAGGGTGGCAGGGCCATGGGGTGTCAAAGGCAATAATTCACCTTGGAGGCAGTGGTTTGTTTTAGTCGTTTGCTTTGGCTCTTTATTTATTTGGGGTTATTTTGAGAATTGCTGAAAGCCTAAAAGCTCCTGGTTTGTGCTGCTGAGGCTCTGAGTGGGGGACCTAAGCAGTGCCAGCTTCAGCAGGGACTCCAGCACTGAAACCCAGTGGTACGTGGCGAAGGACATGGAGTCATGTGTGATGTACCACTGGGAGCTCCCCGGCGGGGTTTATGTGTTTGGAGAACCAGGAATGGGGTCTGAACGGGTTGAAGAAACACAAAAGTGAAGTCACAGTGAGACGCAGGGCAGTGAAACAAGTCAAGCAGTGTAAAAGCTGATGGCAGGTCCCTAGAAATCAACCTGCAGGAGCTGCATCCAAGTGGTCCTTGGGGATGAGAGACATCTGGAATCTCCAGAGTCCCAGGCAGTGAGGGAAGGGGAAATCCCACCTGATGGAAAGAAGCCAGTGCAGAGCAAGAGCAGAGCTCCTGCCTCTTGTGTGAGGCTTAGAGGAAATGAAGGATCAGCTTCTCTGCCTCTACCAGCTGAAATGAAGTATCTTAAAAACATGTGACTCTTTGTTTTGCTCTGTGTTCAGGACATCAGCATGCAGCCAGGAACAAGCTCGTCCTTGGGATGAGGTGCTTGTATGAGCAGGAACCAGGATCACCATCCTTGCCCTGCCCTGGGCAGCCTTGCCATAGCTGGGCTGCCAGCTCACACCTTCCCCTAGACATCCCACCCATGGTTTCTCCTGCTGCATCAGAGGGACCCTGCAGGAGCAGGGGCTGCCACTGTCCTGGGGGTGCAAAATCCCCAGGTGCAAAGTACTGCAGCAAAATTGCTGTAAGACCGACAATGGTCATCAGTACTGAGAAGCTGAACGGCTGCATTTTCAAAAAGAGAGAAAATAAAGTGTGAAATAAGTGTGCTATCGCAAAACTTAAATTTCTTACGCTGTATCCCACAGCAAACTGATGAGCAGGTTCCTGCTGATACGAGTCCCTTTCTGACATGAAAGCCACTCTGCCTTTGACCCCCTACATCAGCTGTCCTGGAGCTTTATTAGATGCAGGTTTCAAGTGACCATATTTGAGAAGCCTGCATGGGAAAGCAGAGATGATGCCACGGTCCCTCCCAGCCCCATGGCAGGGTCCTTGCTCCAGTGCTGTTCTTCTGGTGCTACTTTGGCAATTTGCGATGAGCTCTGCCTGCTGACCCCAGCCCCAACCCTTCTGAGCTTGTTTTTTTATGCCTTTTGAGTAAGTTGATTTGAGGAGAAGAGGAGCTGCATGGGAGAATCAGCATTTTAATTAGACTGGTATAGGCCAGAGAAGGCAGGAGAGGGGCTGCTAGCTTATCAAATCCAATGTGGTTTCACTAAATGGAGGAGTGAAGTTAACTCTGCAATCTCTGTTCATCATCGCTCCAGGGGTGCCTCTTTCCCATCCTGTTTGCTTAGGTGGCTAAGACTGAGCAGTGGGTAAAGGAGAGCCCTGTGGAGTCTGTACAGCTCCCCACTTTATTCGGACAACATGAATTCTAGCTGAATCCTAGCAGAAGACTGAAATAATGAAAGTCATTAACGTTTCAGTTAATACCCCTGGCTGGGTAGCATCAAGCAGCAAGTGGCTGGGGGAAATGTCAGCTTTCCCTCTGGGAAGTCTCTTCTTAGATCCCATCTGATGGCCTGAGTCCTGAACCCTCCTTTCCAGCATCATCCCAATGGGAAGTGGTTGGCTGCTCCCCTGTAATATTCAAAGGATCTCCATTGCTGGTCCAAAATGGAGAAGAGACAGCAGACTGATGCCTCTCAGTTTGGGAAGCTGCATGAGAAAGACTGGAAATATCTGGCCTTAGTGGGAATCTGTGGATGGGAACATCTGTAGGATAGTTGTTCTTATGTCACATCACATCCATCAGTACCAGAACCTGCACTCTCTGTGCACCTTTGTGCATTCCCCAGACCCCCACGCCCTACACCAGCTGAGCCAGAAAGGATGGAGCCAGCACCCAGCACATGGACGTAGGATTTGCGGGGCAGAGGGAGGGAAGGAGTGGGGAAGAGGAAGAAGGGCATCTGCATTCAAAGGTGGGCGTTGGGGTCTGCTACTAATAAGCAGCTTGTACTCATATGAGGGTGGGGTTGGCAAGAAGGGTCTATTTCTTTTCTGCAGCAGACAGCATTATCTTTGACTTGATTTCCAGGCAAATAGGAGGGGATTCACTGACTCTGTTATTTCCACTTTGTTTCCCTTTCAGCTTGTCTTTCATCATCTTCTCCAGCATTTTCCTTTGCTGGGATGCTCACAGACCCCTTGCTGGGTGGCAGCACATTGTCCCCACCCTCCGCAGGCCCAGCTGTGCACAGCAGCTCATCTGGCATTCTCACCCCCCCACCGCACTGATGCAAATCAGGTGCTGGGGAAAATGGCTTGCACCAAGGATCCAGGCTTGGCCCTTCCACAAGACCCGTGCAGGACCCGGTTTCCTGCAAAACGCGCACTCCATGCAGGAGAAAACACTGACCGGTGCCAGTGGCGGCTTCCTCGGTGTCTCCCATCTGTGCAAAGCTGAGGGTAGCTGGAGCCTTTTGATGAGGAAGATTATTTCCCTTTTTAAATCCACATCTGCACCTACTGGAATCATCTTCTGAAAAGGTGAGAGACAAAGTTATGCCACAAATCCAGTGCTAACTCTTTTCAGTTCCCTATTCTCTTCACGGAACCCCAAATGTGTGACATCAATACTTCGAGTCTGGCCCATTTGTCACATTCCCCTTTTTCTGTTCCCAAATCATCACTCTGCACTTTTATGCATGTTTTCCTACTTGTAGTTGCCTGATTAAGCCTTTCTACAAAACTAGCTCAGCCTGGGCGTTGGCCACATGCTCCTTACTTTGCTCTTGACTTTGGAAAAATTACATTTTTTTAAATTTATTATCAGCATCAGGGAAATAATACAGTGCTGCTGGTGTCCCCCAGCTGGAGAGCTCCCTGGCCCACAGCAGGGCTGTGGAATGGCTGTGCAAATGCTTCCAGCACCACAGAACCTCCTGAGGCACGTTTCTTTAAAAGCCAAATGCCACCAAAGTCAGGGTGCATCTGGCATATTTCCTTCTCTTTGCAGATGAGAACATCTTTGTGGGACTCCTGAAGGCAGGGAAGGGTGAGGGGTGCTGTGGAAGAGAAGCACCCGTTGAGAAGCTCAGGAAGGTGCAGAAGCCACATTGGAGGCAACCTAAGTGGAAGGGTGAGGGCTGCTACCCACCAAGGTGAAACAACCTGAGCTGACAGGAGGGAATAATTACCCCCAAAAAGTTGATTATTTCCACTTCCTAGTGAATCTATATCCCAAATTTTTGGTTGCATTTTTCAGGAGCTTTGCAGATTACAGAGAAAACAAGTTTTCTAGAAAAATAGCTATTTTTATGCTTTTTCAAACCTATTTTACACACCCAGATTCACATTAAGCAAGATAAAATGGAAAAGGAAATTTTTTATTCTTTGATGTCTAATTGCCATGATCTGAAAATAAATAAAAGAAACATCCGAACTAATGATCTGCCATCACAAAGCCCTAGTGGAAAAAATCATCCCGTGAAGTATTATTACATTAAAGCCATTTCTGAAGCTATGAAAAAAATAATGGGACAGTGGTGTGGTTTTCAAAATACATATCTTTAAAAATCTAATGCTCTGAAGCAAAAGAACTCAATTGCCTTTTTTTTCTTTCAGCTTTTCAGAACATGGATTTGAGATCTTCTACCCCGAGCATTACTGCACAATACAAAACCAGAGCTTAATCAAAAGCATTCCCTGCTTTAAAAAAAAATACCTAGTTTTAATTCTTATTTATTCCTCTAAGGAAATAAGCCCAGGCAGAGTGGTTGCTGAGTTGGGTATGTGAGCTGCACACACAGCAGCTGTCTTCAGCCTCTTGCTTTAATGCTAATAGCAATAAGTGTGCAGTTCAATATGCTCCCCAAATTTATGGCACCCTGCAGAAAGCTCTGCTGAACCGGTAAAAGTTGCTTTGAGCTGGTTTTTGTTTTCTCATTCATGCTTTACTGAGTCACCTAAAGCAACTGGAGAAGCCAAACCCCATTTTAGCCATGCAGTGGGGTGGCCGGATCCTCACTGCGGGCTGGTGAGGATCCCAGTACACCTGGTTCCAGTCACTTTGAGCTAAATTTCTGCAGTTCCACCCCTAAGACTCCTAAATCCACCTTGTGCAATACATGACGGGGCAGACTGGTTAAGCTGTGCATCTATGGGGTGGCTCCTTTGTCTATAGGGTATATTGATGGAGGGTTTGGGGGAGGAGCAAAGGCATATCTGGTGCAAAGAGGCAGCCATCATCTCTACTCCCCTTTTCCCCCTTTGCAAGCTAGCTCTGCTGCTGTGTGAAAGCAAAGCCTCTCTGCTGGGGCAGACAGACGGCACTGGCAGCACATGGGTGGACAGGGGTGCTCAGGGGAATATGTATCATCCACACACACATGCACAGGTAATGACAAGGTTTTGTGTGAGCCCGTTAAGCTTTAAGGTCCTTTTTTATCTCCAACCTGGACCTGGTTTCACTGAGGTTATGTGAGGTCCTAAGTAAGTATTGGCAGTTTAAATAAGATAATGCTTCTTGCCTGCTCTTCCTCCTGTGAGGACATGGAGGAGAACCAGCTCTTCTCAAGGGCCTGAGTTTTGCATCAGTTCTCATAAAACCTCACTGTCTCTGCCCTGTTGAATGTCAGCGTGCTTCCCCTTCCAAGTATTTCAAAACATGGCTAATGTTTCCTCTTAAGTTAGTTTTGTTAAGAGTATTTTTAGTAAGAAACTAGTTACTGTGATCATAATACCAAGGGCCCTTGTTGGTGTCAGTCACGGTGATGCTTTCCAAAACCAGGTTACAAACCTTGATAGAAACTGGTGGGCAGCTCTGCTAAAAACCTGAATCAGGATGCTCCCTGTCTGGGCAGATGGGCTCTGGGTCCTGGGAAGAGACATGGGGCCAAAATCTGTCCTTCATGCCCCAGTTGTGCCATGGAGCAGTGCCAGGTGACCTCACCCCGTTCAGAAGCTTAGGCAGCTCTCAGGCACACATGGCTACCACTGCCAGGGAGACATGGTGAGAAGCTCTAGGGAGAAGAGGCTGCAGGAGGGGTTCTATGGGGGAAACATCACCCCAGGGCCAGAAATGCCCTTTGGCACCAAGGCCTGTGAAGCAACTGATCATTGTGCAGGTATCCCCTAAAATTCAGACTTCCCCATGTGTCATTACATTGAGCACGCTCATGGAACCCAAGGGTTGCTTTTGGCCTTTCCTTTGTGTTACCGTCTTGATGCTAGTTTTTCTGGAGTCTGAAGGTAACGGAGGAGGAGGGTTAGAAGTTCTAGCAAGCTTTTTTTTTTTCCCCCTAAACACCACTTGTCTGAAGTCTTATGCTTCCCTCAAGCACTTTTGTCTTCATCTGGGGAGTGTTGAAACATTAAAGGTGGTCTGCAAGTGCTGAATGGCTCTTTTGAAGCAGTGGTTGAAGGGTTGCAGAATCATAGAACGCTTTGGGTTGGAAGGGACCTTTAAGGGTCATCTAGTCCAAACTCTCTGCAGTGAGCAGGGACATCTGCAACTAGAGCAGGTTGCTCAAAGCATCATCCAGCCTGACCTTAAATGGCTCCAGGGATGAAGTACCTACCACCTCTCTGGGCAACCTGTGCCAGTGTAAAAAATGTCTTCCTTGTATCCAGTCTAAATCTCCCCTCTTCTAGTTTAAAACCATTCCCCCTTGTCCTGTTGCAACAGGTGCTGCTAAAAGATTGTCCCCACCTTTCTTACAGACTCCCTTTAAGTACTGAAAGGCTGCAGTAAGGTCTTCCTGGATCCTTCTCTTTTACAGACTTAACAACCCCGGCTCTCTCAGCCTTTCTTCATAGGAGAGGGATTCCAGCCCTCCGATCATTTTTGTGGCTCTCTCTGGACCTGCACCAACAGGTCCATGTGTCTTCTGTGCTGAGGACTCCAGAGCTGGACACAGTGCTCCAGGTGGGGCCTCACCAGAGCAGAGTAGAGGGGCAGAATCACCTCCCTCCTCCTGCTGCCCATGCTTCCTTTGATGCAGCCCAGGGTACAATCGGCCTTCTGGGCTGTGAGTGCGCATTGCCAGCTCGCGCCCAGCTTTTCATCCACCAGCACCCCCAAATCCCTCTCTGCAGGGGCTGCTCTCAACCGCTTCATCCCCCAGCCTGCGTTGATACCGGGAAGGCTGAGGCCCGTCCTGGCCAAACCCGTGCCCAAGCACACTCCGATTTAGACACAGACCTTGCTCCGGGCAGCCCGGGGCCGACGGAGCTGCGGCAGCGCAGGTTCCGTAGCTCGTGCCCGGCGGGGCCGCGCCGCACGCGTAGGGGGGCTCTTCCCCCCTCCCCGCGCCCCCCGCGGGGCCGCCCCGGGGCGGGGCCGCCGCCCTCAAAGCCTGAGCCGCCGGC